>QANT01000412.1:0-20250 GCA_003254885.1 Purshia tridentata
AAATTTTTACCTTACGGAGTACGGGTCGTTACAGTGTTGCTGCTGCTGTTGGATTTTTGAGAAAGTGCTGCTGCAATGTCATTTTTGTTGTGAAAGAATATGGGGATTAGACTTGCATACTGCTGCCATGCTTATACTCTGTAAATTTTTGTAGATTTTCAAAAACCAAGTGCATGAAAAGAAGAAAATAGAGTAGCTTACTTAAGTAGATGTTCTAGCTATTATAATTTAATTGTGTAGTCCCTTTTGGGTGGATGATGACTAAGTACTTTTATTTGATAATGTATGGATGATGGCATATATGAGAAAAGGGAATTTATAACTTATTGCAAGCATTTGGATATTTTGAAATTTCTAGCAGGTTTTAGGTTGGGTACTCAAATACCTTTACCAATTATATCACTTGTCCAATGGAAAAAAACTGATGTATATAGCACATTTTAAATCATTTTTTTGGTTGGAACAAATTCAAAGATATCAGTCAATGCAAAAAACCATAACTGTAGAGATAATATATATCCTATTTTTTATAACAGCTGATACTATAGAGAACATTCATACCAGTTGCATATCTAAACTGATGTCTAAACCTACTCAGTACGATGTTAAAATAAGAAAAAACGCATATTTATCATCTAAAATATGGCAAAATCAGATATGTTACCTACTTATTACATCGGTTACAAATGAATAAATGATGAGAAAAAATCTTTTGAACTCGATTACAAAAACTAACTCAATGTATATACTTGACTTACTTGACCATACTATATCTAAAAAAACTTTAAAACCGATGTATAACATACACCTTCATATCAAGTCTCTAATAATATATGATGACCTTGGCATCTAACATATGTGTTTCACTTACTTTACTCATCGATAACCAAATAATCCAATGTATTTGGTCCATAGTTAATATCAGAATAAAAAGAAAACGATGATAATCTTTATGGTAGACATCGTACAATAACTGATGTCTAAAAATGGTACATTTAACATCGCCCCTGGAGACATCGGTTGAAAAGATGATTATACATCAGTTTGACACTGATGTATATCAATGTTTTTGTAGTAGTGACTCTAGGCAGTGGCACTACCTCTTGGCTTGGCTTCTTGCAACACTACCCTCTCTTTCTCTCTCTAGGCTTACAAGAATATGAAATATAAAAACTAGGCCCAAAACTGAAACCTAGAATTCTAAAAAATAAATGTCTTTCTCTCAAAATCAGTGTGTAAAATAATAGGGTAGAGGATCCTTTATATAGGAGTGAGGAGGCAATGTTTCCTTGACCTACAAGGATAGGATTTGCGGCACTTAAGTAATTAGAATTAAGGTTCCTCTTGTGGGCTTGCGGCAAAAGGGTCACTTAAGCCCACTTTGTTGTGTGCTTCTCCCTTGTGTGTGCCCTAATGCATGTGTGTCCTCCTCTAAGCCCATTCCTCATTGTTTGTTGACTTGAGCCCATTGACTTGAGAAGCTTCTCGAACCCTTTGACTTTGACACAACATATCTTGGTCTAGGTTAACCTTTCCTAGTCTAACTAGGGTTTACTTTTTCTAGTCCAATTAGGATTTGGTTTTCCTAATTTAATTAGGATTTCTCATTTTTGGCCCTAGACATTGATAGTTTTCATAGTTTGGCTAGGATTCCTTGTTTGAGTAGGATTTCAGCTTCCCTAGTTCCATCAGAATTTCTTCAGTTTTCCTAATTTGATCAGTAATTGTCCAATTTTGGTCCTGGACTTTCCTAGTCCAACTAGGGTTTACCTTTTCTAGTCCAACTAGGATTTGGTTTTCCTAGTTTAATTAGGATTTCTCATTTTTTGCCCTGGACATTGATGGTTTTCCTGGTTTGGTTAGGATTCCTTGTTTGAGTAGGATTTCAGCTTCTCTAGTTCGATCAGGATTTCTTTAGTTTTCCTAATTTGATAAGGAATTGTCCAATTTTGGCTCTTTTTGCTTCTTTTATCATAATTGCTTTATTTGACCTGCAAAATACAAAAACAACGCAAAAACACACCAAATGCCAAGTTCTAGCGCTCTAAGTTAGGGAATTAGCGTATAAAAACATGCACAAAAATGCACACTCAACACACCCCCAAACTTAGACTTTGCTAGTCCTCAAGCAAAGAAAATAAAACAAAGACTCGAGACTGACTTTAAAAACGACTGCTTCCCAACAAATGAATTCATGTATGCAGCTAGTATCAATTATCGTAAGCAACGCACATGTGTGAAATCCTATAAATTTTCAGTATTTTATTTTGTGCTTAATTAGAAATTAAGACTTGAGAATAACGACATTTGGTTAGTTAAATTTGGAGTTCGGGTGAAGAAGTTATGAATTTCCAAAGTTGGATAATTATTTTAGGCTATTATTTGATTTTTCATAATTTATTTTGGAAGAGTTGGATTTTTCATAAAATTTCTGAAAATCAAATTGTTGTTTTAAGGCTATAGATAAATAGTACTCGGTCTCACGAGTCCGTAGGAATTTTTGGGGATCGGAGCTCGGAGGTATTTTTGGTGAATTTTTAAAGTTGGACAAATTAGAAAATTCGAAAAAAATGATGTGGACGCTAAGCGCCACGTGGCACACATTGATTCGCTAGTGTAGACTGTTGCACGGAAGGTCAGTAGGCCACGTCACATCGAATCATTTGGTCGCGATTTAATCGTGACCGTTGGAGCTCATTGAAGGCCCATCAATCTAGGTCGTTCAAAAAAAAAAAAAAAGAGGGGGACGCGTGACCCGCTTCACCGAGCCAGGTCGGCCAGACCCGTTTCTCTCACAAATTGGGTGAACCCACAGATAGCCCGACCTAGTTCACTTTTTTCCCTTGTTTTCTTCAATTTTGTGCATTTTGGGTGTGTGGATTTGTCCCACATCGAAAATTTAGGAGGAAGACTCGAATTTTCAAGCCTATAAATAGGACCACACCCCTCCATTCCACTTTACACTATCCATTTGAGTTGGAGCTTCTCACTCAAACCTTGTTATCTCTTTCCCCTTCTAAAAAAAATTCCTTTTTAAGAGAATTCTTCTTTTTTTGAAGGAAACCCAAAGGAACAAGCTCTAATTTTTGGAGAAGTTCTATAGTTCAAAGTTTCATTTATTTTTGGTTAGGTTGTTAATTACCCCACAAGGGTGGTAATTAGTTTCTCTAATCAAAAATATTTCTTCCTTCAGTGAAGCCCTACCGAATTCCCTGCTTGGAGTAAGGTCTTTGGCAATCCTCTTTGGTTGAGGATTACGCTTAGAGGGTCTACAACTAGGTAATCCTCATAGCCTTTTTTATTTAATTCTTTGGCTTTAATTTTAATAAGGCATGTTTAATTAATGGTTTATTTGGAGATTTATTTAATTAAGTGAAGGTTGTTAGTAACCTAGGATTAGTTTACTTTCTTAAAGAGATTAAGTTGGATTAATTAAATTAATTAATGAAATTTACTACACTTGATGTTGATTTATTGAAGTCAAATTAATCAACTTCTTGGACTTAGATTAAAATTTGGATTTAAGTGGAAACCCTTAGAGGTACTTGGAAACTTCTAAGGACGTATGACCAAAAGGTAAGGTCATACTATGATTTTTTGAATTCGACTTTGACTAAAGTCTTTACTTTGTCGGACTTGGATTTCTTGTTACCCAGAAAGATGAAATTTAGGAAATTGGTGATTGGGAAGGTGCATAACGAAAAGGTTAAGCTTAGATTCCAGGTAGGAGGAATCTCACGCCCTGTGTATGGACTCTTTTATTGTGTGTATGTATAATAGTAAATATTGATGCATGTGAAAGCTGCATATTTTTGGTTGCCATCTGTTGCATGGTTTTCAAATTGAATGGTATTAGCTTTTGCAATACCTATTGAGATGATTTAAATGACCTAAGAGAAAAGGGTCCCATAGGCGAATCTTGGGTTTCGATTCCCTAAACCTCCGAAGGCGATTTTACGGGCGGGTAGCCCATAAGGTGGTTAGCCTATAAAGCGGTTAGCTTTTTATTGTACAATTTTAAATGGATTCTCTTGCTACTTAGGTTAGAGGTAGTTGGCCCAATTACAGGGATCGGTCATTGGTAATGTTTTCTTGAACTTGGATTTTTATTGGAAGCTTCCAAACTGTTTTTCACTATCATGAATTGCAAAAGTTGTATGAGCATTGCATCTATGGTTTTCTTCTAATTATAAATTGGCATTGGTATTTTGTTGTGACCTGTTTTGAATTATTTTTCACTAAAGGTATATATAGTAAATATTTGAGTTTACTATTTTCAAACCTACTCAGGGTCCCCTGAGGAAAAGCTATGAACATATGTGATGCTTACCCCTTACTGTACTTCTTGAGTGCAGACTTTCCTCCAGTTGACGATCTCGATTGATTTGGGTGACGTGACACTTGATCTTATGTGACATCTGGCAAGTCTTGTTTCTTTAGCTTTCATTGGCTTTGTGTCTTCATCTATCCTTTATCTTGTCATTCCCTCTTTTGTAGCCACCTTGAACCTCGGTTATTTGGCTGTATGGGTTATCACCCTTGCACTTTATTTTCTTAAACATTGTCCTTAGCGAACAATGTTTAGTGGGTACCTTTTGTGAACTTGAAACCCTAAAGGGTTGGTATTTAGTTTTAAATGAATTTATGTTTTAAATCACTTTTCTGTGCAGCCAAAACTCTAATCCAATTCCTAGTTTTTAAAATCAAATGGCTTAACTCATCTTAGGGTACCTTGGGAAAAATTCTACTCAGGTTTCGAGTATTATTCTCTTTTGAGATCCTTAAGGTGAGTGCCGCTGTGATGTACCTCGGGTTTGGGTCGTGACAACATGTATCAGTCATTCATCAAATTCAAGTATTAGCTACAATGCATACCTTACTTCTCCATTGTCATCTATACTATCCTTTGTATAATCCCATGTGTTAGATAAACAGTCAAGACAAGTTATATACAAGTTAAATTCAACTCCAATCTTCACTATGCATACTCTCAGCAATAAACACTCATAAATTGGGTTGATTTGTGTGCTCTCAGGTAAATGTGAGAGAAATCATATAAACAAGTTCACATATTAGCATTGAATAAACAAGGCACAAATAAATAGAGTGTGATCTCATGAATGAAAGCCAATAAACTTGAAATGGAATCACTAGTCATAAGCTCCCCTTTTATTCAATCTCCACACCAAAGGATTACACCTTACCTCAGATCATAAAGGACTTTTATGGGTTGAAATGAAAGCTTAAGTTTAGGTATGGTTTTGAAATGAAAGGAAGACACAATAGCTAGTACTATGGAATTTGTAACACAATTAGGGCATACCTTACTTATCTGCATTTCATAACTTGAATTTTGAACTTTTTGCTCTCTTTTGCACTGGCCTTAAGTTTCTTGTTTTGTTAGCTTGTTTCTTTCTTTTTTTCTTTCTTGTCATCGGCATAATCTTTTGTTTACTTCATCTTTTCTTTTTCTCCGAGTCATGCATAATCACTCTTTTGCATCCTCCAATTCTTATGTAACCAAAAACTATAGTATAAGGGTAAACGGGATAAGGAGTGTAACTCCCCCAAACTTAGGGTTAAGTAAAGGTGTTTGGTGACAAAGAAAAGGCTAATTAAGGCTCAAAGTGGCTAGCTAGTAGTACAAACAATATGGTTGACTTTTCGGCTAAAAGGGTAAACACACATGGCCTAAGATCATCTCCTTGGCACAATGTAATCTCTAAATACTTCAAATAGAATAAAAGAGAAGTTCTAACAAAATGATTCAACATATGTGCATTTCAAGTTTATGACCAAATGAGTGAATAATGAGATCAAAACATTGACTTAAATGACAAGGATAAGATTTAGAGTGGCACGCACACTCAATAATTAAAGAACAGGCTCAATAGCTCACATAAGTCATATAAGTCTACTCTAAAAAGTATAAAACACACTTAACGTGCATATCACTACACAAGTTCATAAAAATGAAATATAGACACATGAAGTTGTAAAATAAACATGTAATATCAAATGAACAAGGTGAATAATGATAACATGTACAAGGTTAACGATGCAATTCTATAAGCCATACAATTATGTCAAGTGTTGGGAAACCTAAAAACACATGTTACAAGAATCCTAGAGAGTTAAATCAAATTGAAATTTAATCAACCCTCAAGGAATTGTCTTTTAATTTAGTACCCGAAAGAGCAACCCTAATGCAATTAGAATCGATTCTAAAGGTTTTTTGGACTCTAAAACAAAATTATTTTTTTTTTTAGGATCCTTCAAAGGATCAATCCTACAATAGTGAGGATTGGTCCTCCAGAGACCAAACACAAAACGAAAAACCTAGAGAATCAATCCTACACTAGGGAGGATCGGTCCTCCAAAGACCAACACAAAAAGAACCAAAAAACATTTTTTTTTTCTACCTTCTAAAACAACTTGCCTATTCCCCCCCAAACTTAATGGATGCATTGCCCTCAATGTATAAGAAATAAATTGCATGCATGCTTATTAAAGTAAGGAAGTTAAGCTGTAACGACCCGTACTTTTCCAAGTAATTTTTAATTGGGCTCAGAGTTGACTTTGGATTCAAGTGGGATTTTAGTTTTGACCTTGGATTTGTTAGGAAGGTCTCAAGCTTGCGAGTTCGTTGACATGCGGCATGCCCCGTTTGGAGGTATGGTTTGGAAGTTTTAAACGTGGCAAGAGGCCAAAAGTTGACTTTTTGAATTACTTGGTTTTCGGATTTGACTTTGACATGGTTGTGTAGAGCTCGACTCCATGAGTTCGTAAACACGTAGCTTGCGTTGTTTGGAGCTATGGTTTGAGAAATACGGAGGTTTAAAGTGAGGGGTAAACTTGTAATTTTGGTGAAGTGGCTTTTAATTTCCAAAAATTCTGGAAATTTCTCTTCTCTTTTTTTTTTCTCTCTCGCGTAGACACACCCCCGTGACTCTCTCTTCCTCCTTCCCTGTGCGCGTGACCTCCAGCCAACCCAACCCCTTTCTCCGGCCACCACCATGTTGACCCAGCTCCGGTTATACTCCCTTGCTCGTGCTCTTCTCTCTCTTCTGCTCTCTCACTTTCACTTCTCTCTTCCTCTTTGTGAGTCAGATATGACCCATTTCTCAGCTCCAAATGAGAAAACTCAAAACTAGAGAAATGCTCCTTTATGTGTCTAGTTTCTACCCTCCAAAAATCAGATTGATTCGTTGAGTAGTGAAACTTGTAGAGGCTTCGTACTGTTGCTGACTCAAGCAGATCCGCCGATCTTCCTCCATTGATTTCGACCTCCTCCGAGCTCCAATCTTCAAAGTTTTTGGTGGGTTTTTTCTCCACTAGGTGAGATCTCTAAGGCTTGAGATGATCTGACAAAGGATCAAGGCTAAGCTACCTCACTGTATAGGAGATCGCGAGGTCGAACCATACCACGTTGAGGCAGAAACTGTTTATTTAAGTTTATTTCCCCAAGTTAGTTTTATCTTATGGTTGTAAACTCAAATTAGACATGCTCTGAGAAGTTGCTAACGAATTTGAGTTCTGTGGTTTTGGTTGAGATTTTGAATTTGGTCGGAGACTCATTGCTTGTGGTGAAGGTGTTGCTGAAATTAGAAGTGTTCTTTACAGGTAATTAAAAAGGGTTAGTCCAATTTCAGGGAAGGTTCTGCCGAATTTTCAGTAGGATTTTTCTTGATATTGGATTCCCGCAAGACCACTCCGAAGTTGAATGTGGAAATTTGGGGTCGGTCTTGTCATATGCAAACCCCCCTAAAAGGAAATCTAACACACAAACAACAAATAAAAACAGAAAGCACAAATTGTCTCAAATGAAGCAAGAATGAAATAAAATAAAGTTTACGAGCTCAAATGGACATGGTGCACGCAGCTGGTCTCCTTGTCCTCTCGGCCTCCTATGCAAAAACCATTGGGTTGTCTCCCAAAAAGCGCTTGATTTTACGTCTTCAGCCAGACGTTGTTATGTCCTCCTTACTTGCGGCTTCTCTTGCTCCTTCTTGATCCCATGTTGCTACTCTCGGCCTCATCACTTTCTCGATACCTTGTGAATCCCCTCGGCTCCACCATTTCTTCCTTTTTTGTCGCCACTTCATCGTCTTGTGGTAGGTCTTCAGTTACATGGAATGATTCACTTATCCCCATATGCGTGAAGCTCATCATCATGGTCTTTGTTCTAAATTACATCCCAATAGTGCAGAAGAATGGCCTCCCAAGAATAAGAGTGGTATGATCAGCCAATCTTGGCACATCAAGAACTATGAAATTAGCGGGAACAAGGAGTCCCTTGCAAATCACAAGCACATCCACAAGCTTCCCCACAGGTTTAGAAGTGTTCAGTTTCTAAAACCAATATGGTACTCATAATCCTGCAAGTTAGTTTGTTCGAATCCAAGTTTAATAAAAATACCCAGAGGCATGATATTTATTGCGGAACCATCATCAAGTAGTAATCGCTCAAACACACAATCACCCACTATGCATGACATGATCAGTGGCCCAGGATCCTTCTTCTTTTTCGAAAATTGCTCAAATAAGTTGTCAGGACCCTCCCCGAATTCCACCCTGGAACTCAGAGTGATCCTGCAGGCATCTAATATCAAGGAAAATCCTACCGAAATTTTGGCAGAACCTCCCCTGAAATTGGACGAACTCTTTCTCCACGAAGACCTGCAAAAACACTTTTAAGCACCACAGCTCCTCTACCACAACCAAAGGGGTCTCCGACCCAAAGTTCAAAACCAATTACTTAAGTTTTCATTAGGTTATCAGAGCCGTGCTACAAAATTTACTAAGAAAATAAAATTTACAAGAATAATTGGTTCCTACAAATTTCAAAGGTTTGCTAGACTGCCTCGACGTCTTTGGCTCGACACCGCTACAACCTGGGGGAAAATTAAAACCACCACAAAGGATAAATCTAATGAGATAACTCAGTGAGTGGACATAAATCAAAACAAGCATTAATAATCCTTTATTTTCAAATTTACTTAAGACCTCACAAATACTCTTTGAAATTCCCCAGTTTTAAAATAACTTTCATAAAATCCACTGAAAACTCTATGTAAAAAGTCTGCATTTGAAATCCGTTTTGAAAACTCTGATAAATTGATAAAGAAATCTCTCACCCAACAGTTACCCACCGAACCTGCCGTACATGCGCAGGGCCCACGACCTGCTGTACGCATGCAGAGCCAATAACCTGCCGTACATGTGCAGGGCTCACAACTTGCCATACGCATGCAGGGCCAATAGTCCTGCCGTACATGTGTAGAGCCAGGGTCTGTCATACACATGCAGGGCCAACATACCTGCCATAAGTGCACGCAGGGCCACCCCCAAAGGGCAAAGCATCCCGACACACGGCCCAAAGCCTATGTGTGTGCCGTGATGGGTCCCAAAGACCTATATAATCTGATAATCTGAAGGGTACTACGATGGGTGGTTTGAAAATCCTTTTCTTCAGAACTTTTTTTCCTAAGATATAAAATACTTAAAATTTCTCAAAACCGCGACTAGTAAACCCTTGGTACAAAAGCCCATTGAAATCTAATATTTTCTCAAAAATCAAGCATAAAAACATCATTTGAATTTCTTTATGTCTAGCCAAAGCATAAACCCAAAGTAACTAACTCAATATCCAGAATTCAAATCAGCACTTATTTAAGAAATCCGGAAGCCAAATTCACAAACCAAATATATTTCTAATTTAAATAAATCACAGCTCAAATGACTCAAAATATAACTATAAATTAAATCATTAAATTCATAAAATAGTTTAGGAAACGAAGTCCACTCACAGAGATAGCCTAGCCTTGGTCTCCGAATGGATCGTCCTTGGACTCGGGAGTGTCGCCTAACATGAGAACGACAAGATGTTAGAATACTATCCCAAATAATAACTGAAAAACTATAAAGTGTGAGTTCTAGGCCTTTCGCTCCATAATCCCAAATTCAAACTATAAACCAACTTATTTTCCGTCTCGACTCAAAACCCATGCCACTAGCTTATTTTTAATTCGGTAATTTCCTCAATTATCCTCCATTCTACCTAACTTGACCGAGAATCGTCCGAGTGTCGTTTCGACAAGCCAAAAAATGTCTAACTTCACCTCAAAATCACCATTTCTCCGCTTTCCTTCAAACTAACCATTCTAAATCACAATTGATTGTTCCTAAAGGTGAAAATTACGCCCAATTTCAATTAAATCACCATGAACACCTTAGATTTCTAGAAATCTCGAAATTGGCATAAGCACCAATGATCAAACTTCCAATTTCCTCAATAATTTCCCAAATTTCTAGTTCCAAACTTCGATTAGAGGTTTCTAATTACGGAAATTACCCAAAACACCTAACAATTTGATTCAATTTCAAACACCCATGCTAAACCCGAAAATAGCCTATAATCTCTCAAATTCAATCTCTCACAATTTCTCAAAATTGAACAACCAAACAATAAGGGAAAGGAAGCCCAAGATGAGAGGAGAAAAACCCACCTAAAATCAAGGAGATTGACGCCGGAATCTCGCCGGAATTTGAGGAGAGGACCGGCGGCTTTTGGGGAGTTTTCCGGGCTGATTTCCTGCTGGAACGTGACTGTCCGGCGTGGGGAAGCTTGGGGGGGGGGACGGTCGGTGGCTGGGGAGTGGTTCTCGGCCGTCCCGTCGTCTGGTGTTGCCGGAATTAACTGGAGCTGGAAGCTCCAGTCGCGCGCAGGGGAAAAAAGGGATCGGGAGAGAGAGAAGAAAGAGGGCTGGGGCGTCGGGAGGTCGCTGGCCGGCGACTAGCGACGTCGCCGATGGGTCTAGGTGGTCGGAATGGCTGGGGGGTCGTGCAGGGAAGAGAGAGAGTGGGGTATCGGGCTGGGCTGAGCTTTCTGTCGCCTGCGCGTGGAGAGGGGAGAGAAATAGAGAGTGAGAGGAATATTCCAAAATTTTTTGGAATATTAGATGCCATTTTCTCAAAATTACAAGTTTGCCCCTCACTTTAAGTCTCCGTATTTCACAAACCGTAGCTCCAAACGACGCATGCTACGTGTCTACGAACTCGTGGAGTCGAGCTCTACATACCCATTTCAAAGTCAACTCTAAACTCCAAGTAGTTTAAAAAGTCAACCTTGAGCTCTTTTATCACGTTCATAACTTTTTAACCGTAACTCTAAATAACCCATGCCGCGTGTCAATGAACTTGTAAGCTCAAGACCTTGCTAACGGACCCAAGGTCAAAGCTAAAATCTTACTAGAACCAAAAGTCAATGTTGGGCCCTATTAACATTCAAACTTGCCTAAGTGTTATGTGTCTAAGATTTTTGGTTCAATCTTAGACACATAACACACATGAAATAACTTGAGGAAACTTGAAGGCAGCCAAAGAGTGCCCAAAGCCCCCTTTACATTTTTTGGTTCAATCTTAGACACATAACACACATGACTCACCTCATCAATTAATTGCTTTCTAGTCTTTACTGGATCATCTAAATTATCTAAAATCTCACTGGATGGATGATTTTTTTGAACCCAAGCAGATGGGTCCCTAGACTGACTTAACTCACCGGTGACAATTGACACTTCCACATCCTCAACAACCTCCTTATTCTTAGGTTCAATATCAATACTATCATCTCCTTGGATGAAAACATCATCATAATCACATATAGCACCTGAAGGTTCACTAGCATCATCAATGGTGAAATTGACAGACTCCATGACATCTCTAGTTCTCTTATTGAAGACCCTATAGGCTCGACTAGTCAAGGAATACCCTAGGAAGACTCCTTCATCACTACGAACATCAAACTTGCCTAAGTGCACTCTATCCCTTAGGATATAGCAAGTACTACAAAACACCTTGAAGTATTTGATATTTGGTTTCTTACCTTTTCAAATCTCATATAGGGTTTTATTAGTATCATGCCTAAGATAAACCCTATTGACAATGTAATACGCGGTGTTAATTGCCTCCACCCAGAAATGCTTAGCAAGATTCTTACTATGCAACATAACACGGGTCATCTTTATGAGAACCCTGTTCTTCCTCTCAACAATCCCATTTTGTTGTCGAGTGTAAGGTGCAGAAAATTCATGTGTAATACCATTCAAATCACAAAATTCAGCAAACAAAGCATACTCAAATTCACCACCATGGTCACTTCTAATTCTAACAATGCAAGTAATATTCATACTTTTTTCATTTTAAATTCTATTACAAATAGCACGAAAATTAACAAAAGCATCAGATTTTTCACGTAGAAAAGCAACCCAAGTGAATCTAGAAAAATCATCAACCATAACAAGAACATATCTTTTCCCACAAAAACTCAAAGTTTGCATTGGGCCAATTAAATCTATGTGAACAAGATCCAACACTTTAGAAGTAGTCATGGCATTAAGTTTTCTATGAGGACTCTTAATTTGTTTACTAATTTGACGAGGACCACAAACATCTTCATTTTTTACTCCAATTTAGGTAAACCTCTGACAATTTCTTTTTTAGACAACTGTGCAAATTCTCTAAAATTCATGTGACCTAAATGTTGATGCTAAAGAAAAAAGATATCATCACACACTTTATTACACACTTTAAACTCAGAGGAAACATCAGCATTAATACAATAGCAATTATGTCTCGATCTGAGACCACTTCACACAATCTTACCTGCTTCATCAATCACATTGCACTTATCCTGTGTAAAGACATGGCATTTATTTTCATTACACATTTGGCTAATGCTAATAAGATTAGATTTCAGATTTTCAACATATATCACATTATCCAATTAAGCAATACCAGGAGCAGTAATAGAACCTCTTCCAAGCACCCCTAGATTTACTACTATCACCAAAAGTCACAGACCCACAACTTTTATTTTTAGCAAAAGAGGTAAATAAGCTTTTATCACCAGTCATGTGGCTAGAAGAACCACTATCAAAATACCAAACAGAAGAATCATAAGCAGTAAGAGCAGTAAACACAACCAAACAATTTTGATTTTCTTTTCTTCTCCAAACCTCTTTAGGAGTACAAAAACAAATCAACTTACACACTCTATTTACTTCACTAAGAAGAGCTTGAACTTGACCTTGAAGAGAACCCTTACCTTGATAAGCTATAGGCACAAGAGAATTCCTAGTGGTTTTTGTAAGAAAATTATACCTAGGTCTAATGTGACCTAACCTACCGCAATTATGACAAATAGAAATAAACTTAGACACAGAAGATGACTTAGGAACAGAGGATAAAGAAGGTGAAGGTTCAGACGCTTTGACAAATTTTGTTACTGAATTACAAGTGTTAGACTCCAACCCTTTAAAACCTAACTCTTTCTTATCACCTGAATACTTTCCTATGTTAAGCATCTTATCTATCTTATCAGCACCTATTGAAAGCCCTGCGACTTTAACTTTTTTCTCTTCAAGTTCTTGCTCTAGTCTTACTTTCTCAGCTCCAACAAAATTAATGAGTTTAACCTGCTCATCACAATTTATCTCAAGAAAATTTATCTTGTCTAACAATTAATTTTTTTCAATTTGACTCTCAACCACAAAAGTTTCATATTTCTTGTTACATATAAAGAGTTCATTTTTTATCCTTTCAAATTTATTAGACACAACCACATTCTCTTTCTTAGTTTGATAAGATTGAGAATACAAATCTTTAAAAGCCCGTTTAAAATCTTCATTAGTCATATCATCACCCAGACTCTCATTCCCACTCTCACTTTCAGTTTCTAAAACATGTGCACTCACTTCATCTAATTTAGCTACAAAACCAAAATTGCTAAGACCATCATCAAATGAACTATCAGATTCAGACTCAGACGTATCACTCCAAGTAGCATTCATAACCTTACTTTTCTCCTTATCCTTATTCATCCTAGTATTAGCACAATCAGAAGCATAATGACCACAACCTCTACAAGTAAAGCACTGAACACTTTTCTTTGAACTACCTTTTTTCCATCCCTAAAGTTTGACTTACTAAAATCCTTTTGCCCAAATTTTTTATTACCAAAATTTCCCTTTTTAAAGAATTTCTTAAACTGTTTAGCAAACAAAGCAAGATCTTTAGCAGTTATTGGAGCATCAGGATCAGGTTCATGTTCAAATTATTTTTCTTTTTCTTTTTCTTTTTCTGATTCATCCACAGTTTTTAGAGCTACACTTTTTACCTTTTTAGTTTCAAGGAATTGCATTTCAAAGGTTTAATGACCCTATTAGATCTTCAATTCTTAAAGTGTTCAAGTCTTTAACTTCTTCTATGGCAGTTACTTTAGCATGAAAACGAGAAGGAAGTGACCTAAGCACCTTTGTAACCACTCTATGCTCAGAAATTTGATCACCTAGGTTATAGAAGGAATTCACTATATCATTCAACCTAGCATAAAAATCAAAAAACCTTTCATCCTCAAGCATTTTAATATTTTCAAATTGAGTAGTTAACATTTTCAATTTAGACTCTTTGATAGAAGTCATTCCCTCATGTGTAATTTGTAAAATATCCCAAGCCTCCTTAGAAGTCTCACTATGTGAAATATGCTTAAATTGATCAGAGGTCACAGTTGTGAAAATCGCATTCAAGCCTTTGTGATTATTAGTACTATGAGTTTTTTCAGAAGCAGTCCATTCTTCAAAAGTCTTAGGAGTTTCCTGTCCTTTTGAATCTGTGGAAACTAGAGGAGTCCAACCATACATAGTTGTGTGTCACACACGATCATCAAGAGCCCAAAGAAAGGCTCACATCTTAGCTTTCCAAGCAACATAACTATTACCATCAAACAAAGGAGGATGACTAATGGAACCGCTCGCATGATCCATTATCAAGGATATAATCTAGGACCTCACTAATTGAATCTAGTGACCTGCTCTGATACCAATTGAAATTTCCCAAATCGATCCCAAATAAACCTAGAGGGACGATGAATAGGCTTTTCAAACAAAAATCCAATTTTAAAGATTACCAAGTTGATTATTAGGCAGCGGATTAAAATCAAATCAACCTGAACAACAAAGAAACAATCACACAAGAGCACACAGAATTTGTTGACGAGAAAAACACACAATTGGGAAAACTGCGGGACCTAGTCCAAAGAAGAACAATCCACTATTAAAACTGAAGAACTACAACCAGTGACTCGATCCAAACCTAATCTAGACTCCTTCTAGACAGATACATTGACCTCACGCCACAGCTGCACTTCAATCACTGGAATTTCAAGGAGACCTTCTCGCCAACATCTTGCTGACAAGAGCTCATGAACTTAGCCTCGTCCTCAATGCTCAAGTTCGAACAATTATGAAGGATGAATGAATGATGGATGATGACATAAATAAATTTAGCAAGGAACTAATTTAAAAGCACCATGAACTAGTTTATATGATGTGTCTATGTAGCCCTAGTTCATATCATAGCCTCACACTAACAATAAAAACCTAGAATGCAATCTCTCAAAGTGTATAATGTGTGAGCAAAAGTAAATATGGATTATGAGAGATTATAGATAGAAGACAAACCTTTGAAAACTAAGAAACAAGTTCTAAACAATTAGGAAAGAGATTCGGACCAAATAGGACTCTTTAAAACCTTGAAGAAATAGGATTTAAAACACAAAAACGCACACACTCACGCGTAGGACTGGTCCTCCAAAGCATGGGACCAGTCCTATGGAAGACAAGCAAGAAGACCTCTTTGAAGGATCAATCACACCACTAGGAGGACCGGTCCTCTGGGCCACTTTTCAGAAAAAATAAACCTTGGCCACTGTGAGATCGATCCTACCAGGTGTAAGACCGATCCTACAGATCGATAACCCCTTTTTAAACCTTTTTAAAACACTTTTAATTGCATATAAATGAGATTCTAACCACCTATGATGCATGCAAGGTTTCTAAGTCAACTTACCTTGATCCTAAATGAATTTGAACACCAAGACAAGCTTTAAGGATAATTACTTTGAACTCGTACTTGAGAATCAGCTTTACAAACTAAACTAATGCTTACAACCATATGAGTTTTGTCTAAAGGAAATCACCAATTACAAAATTACAATTACAAAAGTTGTGATTCATGATAGCGTAACGAATGCATGATGGCTGCGTGGGCAGCGATGGTGACGAAAAGTGACTCAATAGATGGGTGGGAACAACCTCAACATCATGGTTATCGCCCATGCTTGCTTCAAAGTCAAATTCAGACTCGGACGAGCTTGAGACGAATGGACTTCTAGGACGCTTCTTCGTGGATTGAAGTGCTTTAGCAAGAGCTTCTCTAAATCTTTGTTCAGGGTCAGAACTCATAAACAAGTACACATTCAGCAACCAATTTCTTAGTAGAAAAGATACTTATGAGGAAACTAGCACTATTAACAACTAAAAACCTAAAAACTAAAAATTTAACTAATATAACCTAATTACTATGATAAGTTAAATTAATTCAATGATGTTTAGCACTAGTTTCCCGGCAACAGCGCCAAAAACTTGTTGATGTTTTCTTAGAGCAAATTTATTAAGCATTTATTCTAATCTAAGCATACTCGCAAGTGCACGACTCGCAGTGTAGCAAAGCATGCAAATTACGAGGTGAATCCCACAAGGAATAGGTAAACATACATCAAATCAATTTAACTTATCCACAACTCACACACTCGGCATGAGGGTTTAGATTAGGTCAAAACACACATACACTCTAACACACACACACACATTTTCATGGCATTGTTAAGCATCAAAATCCACCATCTAGCAAAGAGAACAAAGAATATAGTATCATGCAATTTCAAAAGACTACAAACACAAAGTTTGCCTACCAAAAACTTTGGCTATTTCCTTTTGGAGTTATACTTATGCATATACTAGGAGTCTCGTAAAACTGCCCTAGCAAGTTAACTCGCATGTTCCTAGACAAACTAGGCCAATCACCCATGCAAGAGTCATTAGGATTTGTGAAGATGACAAACACATAGACCATATATGCACTGCAATGTACACTACGCTATCTATGAATACTATTATCACAACCAGTTCTTAATTGATTGCTTATTACTACTAAAATTGTCATCCTTTTGAGCTTATTGAATTTTATAACATTCACTAGATGCTTCATCCTTAAGGTAATTAAGCTTAAAAGAATCTACACCTAATGCCATTTTAACAGATAGTAGGATTTTATGCAAGTACCATCATCATAAATTACAAGAACCATAAATAAACATTGATCACATGGTAGAGGCTTTATCTTAAACTTAACAACGCATGAAAGTAAATAAGAGGAAGAAGGCTCTTAAACTTAACTAAGAGGTAGATAGTGACTTGGAGCCAAGTACGGCCTGCCCAGATTTGTCCCTATGGCCGACTAAGTTGTTAGTGAAAAACATTGATGGAGTTCCTATTGTGGCTGCTACTTCCTCAAGCAAGAAAAAGCACAAGAAACACACGAAGAAATCGGGTAAGAAGGGCAAGACTAGCCCCGACACTACTACAAACCTGCCACCATGATCAAGTTTGCTTGGGATTAATTCAACCTCTAAACAAGCTGAAATTAGGAATTTTGTGCATGATAATAAGCTCTCTCTTATGGGCATTGTTGAGACTAGGGTCCGGATGTGCAACAAGGTGTTTGTCTCTAGCTCTACTTTTAATAATAATTGGATTGTTGAGGATAATTCTAATTCCCTTGATCGTGGTAGAATTTGGGTGGCTTGGAACCCAAGCATTTTTCATCTTGTTAAACTTGAGGAATCCTATCAGTATATCAATTATCGGCTTCATCATATTGAGTGTAATTTTGAGTTTTATGCTACCTTTGTCTATGGCTCTAATGACGGTAGGCACCACAAGGAGTTATGAAGGAGCTTGGGCAGGTCTTATGCTTATTTTGGGGGCATGCCATTGGTCATGCTAGGGGACTTTAATGTGGTTCGTAATTCCTTTGAGATCAAGGGGGCCTCTAATAGAGTTACCAATGCTATGGTTGAGTTTCAAAATTGCATTGAGAATGTAGAAGTGGATGACCTTCGTTTCACCGGGGCTCTGTGTACTTGGAGTGATAAAAGAGACGCTCCAGTTTGTGTTTCCAAAAAGTTTGATAGGGTTATGGTTAATGAAGCGTGGATTTCAAAGTTTGCTAACTCCGGGGCTGATTTTCCCCTTCCGGGCATATCTGATCATTGCCCTTGCGTAGTTAGCATGGGGATCTCTCCTCAAGCTAGGAAATGCCCTTTCAAGTTCTTCAATTTCATGGCTAGCCAGGAGGACTTCATCCCCCTTGTTATGCGATGTTGGAACACCTTTATTGTTGGCTTTCATCAGTTCCGGGTCTCAAGGAAGCTCAAACTCATCAAGGCTGAATTGAAGAAGCTAAATAAGAGCATAGTTGGCAATGTCGCGCTTAATACGACGACTGCAAAGGAAAAATTAGCTGATTGTCAAAGTGGGTTGGCAACCAATCTGTGTGATCCTACTCTAAGGTTGGAGGAAAAAGCCTTGGTTAAGGAGTATGCTAAGGCTCTTGAGGTGGAGGAGTCTTTTAATAAGCAAAAATCCCGAATCCAATGTTAAAAGAGGGCGATAGAAACTCGGCTTTCTTCTTCAAATCTATTATGAGGAGAAAAAATATTAATAGAATAAAGGTTGGAGGAAAAAGCCTTGGTTAAGGAGTATGTTAAGGCTCTTGAGGTGGAGGAGTCTTTTAATAAGCAAAAATCCCGAATCCAATGTTAAAAGAGGGTGATAGAAACTCGGCTTTCTTCTTGAAATCTATTATGAGGAGAAAAAATATTAATAGAATCTCTTCTCTTCTCCATGAGGATGGTTCTAAAGTTGAGGGGGTAGAAAACATAAAAAATGAGGTGGTGAAGTTCTATCAAGAATTATGGACTGCTCCTAAGTCCCCTAGAAGTGATATCGGCTTGAGAGTGAGGGGCATAGTGTCTAACGCTATCTCGGATGAGCAGGCTACCTTGCTTGGTCAAGTTGTTTCTTCGGCTGAAATCAAAGAGGCATGCTTCTCCATGAATCCAAACAAAGCTCCTGGTCCTGATGGTTTCAATGGCCATTTTTTCCATGCTACTTGGCACATTAATAGGGAGGATATTATTGAGGCTATCAAGGAATTCTTCTCCACAGGGCAGTTGCTTAGAGATTGCAATGCTACGTTGGTCTCCCTCATCCCTAAGGTGCCCAATGCCACTAAGCTTAGTGATTTCCGGCCTATTTCTTGCTGCAATACTCATTACAAGATTATTTCTAAGGTTATGGCCAATAGGATTAAAGTGGTGCTGCTCTCTATTATTAGCCCTTCCCAAACGGCCTTTGTGGGGGGTCGTAGAATTGGTGATAACATTCTTTTGGTGCAGGAGCTGTTCCATGACTATCACAAGAATGGGAAGACCCCTACGTGTGCGCTTAAAGTTGATATTATGAAAGCTTATGATATGGTGGATTGAAACTTTATTATCCACACCCTTGCTGCCCTTAACTTCCTAGGTATTATGATCAAATGGATCAAGGCTTGCATCTCTACTCCGAAATTCTCTATTTGCGTTAATGGTGAATTGGTGGGGTTCTTTCCTAGCTCTCGTGGTCTTCGTCAAGGTGATCCCTTGTCCCCTTATCTCTTTATCATGGCCATGGAAGTCCTATTGCAGTTGGTGGCCTACAAGACTAGCCATAATTAGATTTTTAAATATCATTGGAAATGTGAAAAAGTGAAGGTCACTCACAATCTCTTTGTCATTGCCATGGAAGTCCTATCGCAGCTGGTGGCCTACAAGACCAGCCATAATCAAATTTTTAAATATCATTGGAAATGTGAAAAAGTGCAGCTCACTCACTTGTGTTTTGCGGATGACCTTATAATGCTTTGTCGGGGTGATCTCCCCTCAATTCTCACGCTTAAGGAGGCTTTGACTGAGTTTCATGAGATGTCGGGTCTTAAGGCTAACCCTCAAAAGAGTAATATCTTCACTTCTGGGGTTCCATTGAATATGCAGCTCATGATGGAAGACTGCCTAAATTTCAAGATGGGCAGCCTCCCCATTAGGTACCTTGGTATACCTATCATCTCTTCGAAGCTAAGGATAAGGGATTGCATCAAGCTTGTTGATAACGTGGCTGGGCGCATTAATTCTTGGAGGAATAAATTCCTCTCCTATGCGGGAAGACTTCAACTTATTATTTCAGTGTTATCTAGTATGCATATTTTTTGGTCCAGCCACATTATGCTTCCCAAAAAGGTCCTTCTTAA
>QANT01000414.1:0-15974 GCA_003254885.1 Purshia tridentata
AATATTAAAAAAAACTACACAATATATATAAATGTCAATTGACACGTGCCAAGAGTCTAGTTTTTCTTAATAGAACATACAATCAATCTACATTTTGTAAATTAAGCTTCGTTAAAGTTAGTGTTTACAAATATATTTTTATTTTCACATATATGTAAAAAGTCTTATCTTTCTATTAAATTTTATAAGCTTTCCACTAAAATTTTATAACACTTCTCCATATTTTATAGACTTTTGGCACCCGAGCATAGTGCTAGCACAATTACTAGTTAAAACTAAAGTAAAAAAAATATTGCTGGATTTGAAGTTAGAAACAAAAAAAAAAACTTCTCTCTCTCCACAAACACAGTCAATCTACGTTGGTGTGTGCGGCTGGGTCTAGTTGTGTGGTTGTCGACCCCTTTTATGAGGACCCGAAAATTTTAGTATTGTATAAAATCTACGTATTTGATTATTTTGAGGATTGGAGATCAATAGTTAGTTGTGAGCTAATAAGAAAGTAGCATTCGTCGCTACGGGTAAGGAGAGGACAAGGCCAAATCACAAGACACCAAAAGAGAACACAAGCCTCCTTCAGAAGACATAGCAAAAGAGAAGAGAAAGTCTCTGCAGAAGATAGCAAAGCAGATGAGAAGCCCACCAACATTGAGGAAACCCCCAAAACCCATTAAGCCACCTCTACACACCCATCCAAAAACTTTTGAACAATGACCACTTAATAAACTTATTTTTTGTTTAATGTTGCATATAATTGTCTCACCAAGTGTTGTAATATCTTACTATTATAAAGCCAGGAGACACTTTTGGTGTTACAAGTTTCACCAAATTTTAAATTATCATAAATATTATTCATTCAACCTAATAAATAATCTTTACTATTATAAAGCCAGTAGACACTTTTGGTGTTACAAGCTTCACCAAATTTAAAATTATCATAAATATTATTCATTCAACCTAATAAATAAATGTATAATTGTAAAATATAAGAATTAAAAAAAATTTAAAAATGGAAAACACCCCACTATCTTGAAAAGTGGCAAGAATAGTGAGAATTTATTAAATAATAAAAATTAATATTAAAAAAAGGGTTTTTTTTTTTTATAAGTCCATTTAGGCATTTTTACTGTTCACTAAGCCCAACCATGGAAACAAATAAACCTGCCGGTCCACTTTTTAAAAATCAAGTGCTACAGTAACGCCGTTAATATAGCGGCTACAGTACTTTCAAGAATTGTTACTATCTAAGGAAGTAACAATTCTTACTCTGCAAAAAAACTAAAAAATAAAGCAACTTATACAAAATTTACATATTTTTTTTGTATAAACACATCTAATATAGTATAAAACAAAAAAAATGAATCTCATTTTTTTTTTCTTCCATATCTAGAGTATTATTATTCACATTCTGTACCAAATTAAAAATTTGCCACTTTCCATTAGAGGACAATCACACATTATTATTGTTACTGTCGGGTAGTAGTAATCACTTTATTGTTACTGCCGGACAGTAACAATCACTTTATTGTTACTGTCGGGCAGTAACAATCACCTTATTGTTATTATTGTTACTGTCAGACAGTAACAAACAACTTTAGTGAAATTTATAAGCATTTACATTGCCAAATTGTCTTCAAATGAGACAACTTTTTTAATTTTCTTCAAACAATTCAACTACAGCAATGTCATCAACTATAGAAACAATGTCTGATGTCTTAAATAACAAGTGGTTCAGATAAGGAAAGCACCAGCTTCATAATTGCAAACCAAATGGTTAGATATGCTGATGGAATCTGAAAGAGAAAAAGGAAAAGTAAATGAATAAACATCATAAATATCACAACAATACAGAGAAAGTAACATGATAACAAAACAAAACAATCAAGTAACTAACTTCCAAATTCATTTTCAATATATAAAGTACTTTTTATATATCGTAGAAAGCCAAAACCTTTATAATTATTTTACTAATAATAATCCACTTGATTAATCAATCTTANTTAATCAATCTTATAGATCACAAAAGAATCAAGAGGCTATGATATTCGGTTCCCCTAAAAAAGAAAAAGAACAAATCAAAGAAATGATGCAAAATGTAGAATTGAGAAAGCCCCAGAAACCATTGATAATGACATATACAACCAAAACCCAGTTCATGAATAATTCCAAAATAAGAGAAAAAAAATTGATGATATGGGTGAGTGAGGAAATTTTATTAACAGATTGCAGGCATTTCTCATTCACAAAATCTGATGCAACAAAAAAACAACATTCTCTTATATGGCATATTTTGGGGAATGAGACTTTTCATTGATCTCAACTGTTAACTTTATACAACTATATGAAATAATCGAAAAACTAATACTTTGAAATAAATTATAAACTGAAATATAGCGTTTTATTTATGCTCCAAAGTTTGAGGACCATAGAAACAAAAACAGATCAGCTAGCTATGAGACTTTGTGTATGTTCGTAAGTGTTAGTGAATTAAGCACAGAGAGAGAGAGAAAGACCTGATATTCATGGATGTTGAGGCGGCGGAGTTGTTGTGTTTGAAAGCACGAAACAATGGTGAGATGCAACGCACACACAGAGGCAAGCACACTAGATCTACAATGCCATCTCAGATCTACAAATACCCCCTCAGATCTGCACCAAAACACTAAAGCGATAGAGAGAGAAATGACTCGCTTTGAAATTCCACCTGCTTCCACCAGATCAGAGACTCTCAGCGACTGTGGGACTATTCTCACTAGAGCTTGCTGGGGGAGAAAGAGAGAGTTACGGTGAGAGACAGACAACTCGAAATGAGAAAGGCAGTGAGAGAGACGGAAACAAACGGAGAAAAAAAAAAAGTGGGCCGAGGGAAAAAAATAAATGGGCTGAAAAAAAAAATCGGACCAGTTGGGAATATAATTTAAAAACTGGATTAAATAGGCATTAGATAGTTTAAAATGGGTGTTTTGATAATTATCTCTTTAGTTTATCTAACTTCGCTGCCCAATCCATTCTACATCATCCCATGTGCTACTGTAGGTTTCTCGGATTCTTACCCAATTGTCCTGATACTAATTCTCTCAATTTTATTGGCTTATTCTTCGGTGATGGTATGTATTACTTGGATCATAAATTTTATTTATTTTCTTTTCAACTTCAAGCCATCAGGCTTAGGGCCTGTTTGGTACTGCTTCTTAGAAGCGCTTTTGTTAGAAGTGGTTATGCAAAGAAGCACATACAAATTTTTATAAATATTCTAAGTGGTTCATGCAAAAATACTTGAAGTACTTATTGATGAAAGCACTTGTCAAGTGATTCTCAAAAAACCTTTTAAAAGCGCATTTATAACCTAAAAGCACTTATATATTTTATTGTCAAACGCTACCAAAAATGTTTTTACCAATTTAAAAGCACTTTTAACAATTCTAAAAGTACTGCCAAATGAGGCTTTAGTGTTCTCCTCTTACCTCTTAACCTCTTAAATAACTTTCCTTTGTGGACGCTTTAATCTTTCGTACACTTTAATCATATAGACGAATTTTGAGGGTGATTGTACTATCACCCCGAATTTCGCAATCATGAGTTGGGCAGCGATGAGGGTCCATTATTAATTTACTATTATTGTGTATGTCAGTTTATTGTATAATTACATATTTTTTGATGTAGGTTTGTGGTTGACCTTTGCTCTATTGATGTAGATTTGGAAAAAAAGGACATGGGTATAACATAGACAATTGGGCAAGAGGTGTGCCACACCTGTTTTCAGATATTTAATGAATTATGTAGACACACCTTGGATGTAAAGAGTGCCATGTGGATATACTTTGAGATGAAGAGTTTTTGGTACCACTTTCATGGAAACTAATGTACTTTTCCATTTGAGCTTTCTTAGGCTTTGACAAAGTCACACTAGAAGACCATTCAATTCATTCTCAAACTCTTACGTACAACTTTGGTTAATACTAGATATATAGATGTCTAGTATTAGAAAGCAACATAAGTATGTAGGAGACTAGCTAGGAGTTAGAAAGCAAAAGAAGCATGTCCCTTTTTTTATGAGAATTGTTGGTTCTTTACTGATCTGGTCCTTTGTTCTTTCATGGATCTCTATTTATTAATTTTTTTTGTTGTGCATTATTTTCCCTATCTTTTCAGCCAATTGAAAGGAAGGCATGAGCAAAATGTGAACGCCAGGAAACACAAGAGGCAGAAGCAGAATGAGTTTATCATTGATTTGTAAAATATTTGGTCCTTAAACATTTGTAAATACTTGAACAGTTGGTCCTTGAACCATTTTGAAAAGGTTGAGACGCTTGCTGAGCAGTTGGTTAATTGGTGAAAAAACTGATTTTGCAAGTTTTTTTTTTTCAAATAGAAAAAAGTCTAACTAGGGTTATAATACTTGAAATCGAGTGAAAGCATTAGAAAAGCTTTGTAAACATAACAAATTGCTATTGTAACAATTTCAAATTCAAATTCCAAATAGTATAAACTATTTCATTAAAAATCATAGCAAAAAACTGCAGTATTTAAAGTATCTTGTAAAATACACTATAAATCCATAATTAGTCGAATTCAAGTGATTTTTAACTCGAAATAATGATAAGGGTGCCTAGTGTCAAACTCTAGAATATCAAAACTAAAACCTTTCTAAATCAATACAGAATTCAAAAACAAGCTGACACTATAGAATATCAAAACTAAAACCTTTCTAAATCAATACAGAATTCAAAAACAAGCAGAAATTTCAAAAATTGCTTGAACACTTGGAACACTTGAACCATGTTACCATGTGCGGTGGGACCAAGAGATGAGAGATACCATGTTGCCATGTTGCTCTCATTTGCAGAGAAGTTTTGACTGTTTTGGGATTCGGAGAGGAGAGAAAAGGAAATAAATTGTTTATTCGTTGGTCAATGTTCCCACATGACTGCTGCCAATCCCATGATGGGTATAATAACTTAATACTTAGCCCCAAAAAAAAGGCGGAACTGGGCTTTAAAAACCAAAAAAAAAAAAAAAAACACCATAAAGTTGATTCGCCCCGGGTTTCTAGGATTTCCTCTCATTGATCCTTGACTAGGTTAACAAAACGACAACTTGCAATAAAACCGAACAATAATAATTAATGTTTAAATTATTTTTTATTAAATGGCCAGACTAAATTTATCTTCAGAAGAGGCGAAAGCAATTTGGACTAAATTTTCTTTAGCACTTGGGTTTTTTTATCGAGCTTTTGGTTGTTTGACATCGATCTTCGATCATCTTACAGTTTGGTTGTTGTTTGAAAATTGGATATGGACCTTGTTACATCATCTTCCAATATTCTGTGTGGTTTGAGATGTAAGTACGATGTGTTCTTGAGTTTCAGGGGGGAAGATACTCGCAAGACTTTTACTGACCACCTCAACACAGCCTTTCTCAAAGCAGGGTTTCGTACTTTTCGGGACGACGATGAACTTGAGAGAGGAGAAGACATTAAACCAGAGTTCAAGAAAGCTATCCAGTTGTCGCAAAGTTCAGTCATTGTGTTCTCACAGAACTACGCAGCTTCCGGATGGTGCCTTGACGAGCTTGTGATGATCCTCGAACACAAGAGGACCTCTGGCCTCATAGTTTTACCGGTGTTCTACCACGTCGATCCACATCATGCGAGGAAGCAGACTGGAAGTGTTGCAGAAGCATTTGCTAAACACGCGAAAAATCAATCGGTGAAACACAAGGTGGAGGGATGGAGGAAAGCACTTGCAGAAGTTGCGGACCTGGCAGCTAGGATGGTCTTAGAAAATCAAGCTGATGGGTAACTTTAAATACTTTAAAGATTAACATGCCAAAGTTCTGCCATTCACTACAAAGTTCTAAAAAATTTTGTGCTATTTTAAAGTTCTAAAGGGCTTTAAATTTAATAATTTCAAATCATATAGGGTGACAATCTGTTTGACTTGCATTTCACTTTGATTGCAATTTTCTAGGCACGAGTCAAGATTTATTGAGAAAATTATCACCGTGATTGAGGATAAACTAAGCCGCACGACCTTAAGTGTTGCTCCTGATCGCCCAATTGGAATTGATCTTCAAGTCCAACATATTAATTATTGGTTAGAATATGAAACAGCTGAAGTGGGCATACTTGTCATTTATGGTATGCGCGGAATAGGGAAAACAACCCTTGCTGAGTTTGTGTATAATGCAAATCGTAGAAGATTTGAAGGAAGCAGTTTCCTTCAAAACATTAGCAAAAGATCAATAACACCGAATGACTTAATGCATATGCAACAACAACTTCTTTATGATGTTTTGAATGGGTGGGAAGTGAAATTACAGACTGTTAGTGAGGGAAAAAAAAAGATTGAAGATGTTGTCAACTCTAGAAGGGTTCTTCTTGTTCTGGATGATGTGGATCATGTGGATCAATTAGATGAAATAATGAGGATGCATGGTCAGTTTTACCCAGCAAGTAAAGTTATCATAACAACTAGCAATGCAGGGTTGCTAAAAGTTAACCACCAACATATTAAAGTGCATAATGTTGAACCTCTTGGTGATGACGAGTCACTAGAGGTCTTCAGTTGGCACGCTTTTGGTCAAAAGTATCCTAGTGAAGATTACATGGAATACTCAAAGAGGGTAGTAAACCTTTGTGAGGGACTTCCATTTGCTCTAAAAGTTTTGGGTTCTTTTCTATCTAGACAAAGTATAGATGTATGGGAAAATGGATTAAAGAAATTGGAAGCTATCCCAAATGTTGAAATTGTGGATAAACTCAAGCTAAGCTACAACTCTTTGCAAGATGAACATGACCAAAATTTATTTCTCCATATTGCGTGTTTCTTTGTTGGAATGGACAAAAATGTCATTGTGAAAATACTAGATGGTTGTGAGTTCTACACTACTATTGGCCTTCAGGACCTCATTGAGAGATATTTGATTAAGGTTGATGAAGATAACAAAGTGCAGATGCATCACATGATTCGGGACATGGGAAGAGGAATTGTTCACTCAGAATCCAAGGAGCCCGAGAAACGGAGTAGATTGTGGCATCACAATGATTCTTTCAAAGTATTGACAAGAAAGAATGTAAGAAATATATTAAATTTAGAGCATCCATAGTGATTGTTAAATAGTTAAATTTTGTGAACTATTTTGGTATCTATTGAACTAAAGTGCACTTTTACGTGTAGTAGTGTAGTTGAAATAAAATAAAATAAAGAATTTAAGATGAGAGACAAGGAGATGTGATGCAGTTCATGTCTAAAAAAGAAAGAGGCTGCAGGGATATATATATATATATATATATATATATTTTATCACAAGGGCGAGTTTATTGAAATGAATTTCACTTCATAATTCATTTTTTTGATCTATGTAATAAACTATATATTGATCCCCAATTTGAAATGAACTCTACCACTGCAAGTCCTTTCTTTTACCTTTGGTTCAATTTTTTGCAACAAAAATATGAATTGAACTTCACCACTACAGATGTTATTTATATTAAAAGGGTACACGTACATAACATATAAAGGATTAAGTTTGTTTTTTCACCTGCAATATTGATTAACTTATCCAAATATATATATTTTTTCTCTTGTTGTTATTAGGGTACGGGAGCAATTGAAGGTCTTATCATGGAGATGGAAATGACACAAACAAATGTGATTTTGGAAACAGATGCATTTTCAAGGATGCAAAATTTAAGACTACTCAAGCTTAGTCATGTACAACTCAATGGATCATACGGAGAATTCCCAACGGAGCTAAGATGGTTTTGTTGGGATTATTTTTCTTTTGATTCTTTACCTAGTGATTTTCCTTTGAAGGGACTGATTGTTTTTGAAATGTGTTATAGCAAGTTGAAACAAGTCTGGAGGGAGAAAGAGGTATGCTACATACTCTACATAATATCTTTCACATTTCTTTAATTTCTTTAGTTTTCAATGATTATTATACAGTTAGTGTAATTGATTGGCTACCTAATTTCATTTTTCTTTATTTAGAAAATTACATTTAAATTAATAAAAAATTTCAATATTACATAATAGTCAATGTGAAATTTCTTTTCTCATAAAGGTTAATATGTTTGGAAATTTTATCTCACTAGTGCATTGGAAAATACCTATTTGTCCATCTCCCTTTTTCATTACTCATGAGTGTAAAATTACAATGTTACCCTTGATTTCGTTTAGGGTATAGAAGTTAGGTTTAGAGTTTAGAATTAGGGCTATTGCCCAAATTCCAGAAGCTAAACTCGAATACAAATCTAAAATTGCATAGTGATATATGTATGTTTATTGATTTATTGTAATTTATCTTCTTTAATTTTTGCCAATGATGACTAAAAAAGAATTATGGAAAAGTTTATTGAATAATTTGTAATATTAAACATATTTATTAATTTATTTGTAATTTCCCCTTCTTTATTTCATCAGAATCTTCCATTATTGAAGACACTAAATCTCAGCCACTCCAATCAGCTTACCAAAACCCCGGACTTTTCATATGTCCCCAATCTAGAGATTTTGATTCTTACAGATTGTGCAAATTTGGTTGATGTCCGCGAATCTATTGGAAACCTACAGGGACTTGTTCATTTGGATTTGGAAGATTGCATAAACATTCGAAAGCTTCCACATAATATTTTTATGTTGCCACTTGAAACATTCATCATATCTGGTTGCTTAAATCTTAGCCACTTTCCGATATTGGAGATGAAATCTTTGCAAACATTTGAAGCAGATGGAATTCCACTACACAAAGTATTCACCACCAGTGGGGATGAGGACAAATTATGGGCAAGCAACAATCCAAATATTCTCTGGGCTTCATGTTTATTACCACGGACTTTGGTGAATTTAAGTCTTGCAAACTGCAATCTTTCTGATGATAATTTTCCTATAGATTTGCACCTTCCAGCATTGAAAAGAGTAAACCTAAGCTCAAATCCAATTACTTGCCTACCAAGTTTCATCAGAAGTGTTGCTCGGCTCAAGAAACTCACTCTTAGAGACTGTCCACAGCTCAAATCGCTTGTACAGATACCAGCAACAGAATTAATTGATGTAACCCAATCCACAATATTGGAAAGAATAACAGGTGACTCAGTAAGTGAAACACTTAAAGGCATTGCTTGGAGGGACATTTGGAACCTACATGAATTTGGGAATTGGTTCAAGTTAGAACCCATTGAAAGATGTGAGGTCCAAATGACCCAACTTGTTGGCTCACTAAATTTCAAATCCATACAGGTAAAGAATAAAGGTAGAGATATGACGCTGCCCATCCAGGTTTTTGTTTTTTCCCATCTCTCCATCTGTGATAGTTGGCTATTATATGCAATCAAAATAGTTAACCAAAATTTTGATTTCAATATATGGTATGTATGTTTAGGCATTTTATGAAGAGGGTATGATCAGCACATATTTTCCTGGGAATGAGGCTCCAAGCCAATTCTGCCATAAAAGTAAAGGGTCTTCGATAACTTTTACCGCGCCTTCTCAACCTAATGAAAGGATCCAAGGATTGAACGTCTTCTGTGTTTATGCCGAATCTAATATTGACTGTCGTAGCAGCATTGATGACATTGAAGATGCTTTTCCTCAACCAATAATGGCAACAGTTAGTAATAAGAGCAAGAGTCTAATGTGGATGTATGGTCCAAAGATCTACAACATTCCAGTAAATGGACAAGACTTGATATGGTTAAGTCATTGGAAGAACTATAGGAACCAATTGGAAGGTGGCAATGAAGTGACTGTTTCAGTATTCACGAGATCTCAGCTTCAGGTAAAAGAGTGTGGAATCAAGATTCTGTACGAGCAAGATGACCAACCCAACAGTACAAGAGAAATTCATTTTCAGTTGCAGATATCAGGAATATTCCGGATATACTACCTCTGCTGGTCCCTTTGGGATTGTAAATGGAATTTTGTTGACTTGGACTGGTTCAAATACCTTATGGAGCGCTCTTTTGAAATAGCAGGTGTGTTGACCAAACATATTGAATTTAAAAATACTTCTCTGATTTCTATGTGGAACTAAGTTTTTGATATTTCTTTGTGGTCTATATAGACAAAGAAGTAGGGGAACATGGTGCGGTCATCATCAACTCTATAACAGGTGTGTTCAAATGTCCAAATTTTCTTTTTCATTCTAACTATATCCAAAGCCTCGATGCTATTAGTATAGTGGAACCCAAACTGATATCTTAGTTGATTGTACTCACACTTATACATGACTTGGGTCGCCACACAACTAACAAATTAATTGCTTAAGAATTAGCATCATAAATTTGTTTTGAAGAAAAATAGTACCACTTTGATATGTTAGACTTGATTTTCTCGATCATATGTATATTTTGTATCTTTTATAGACAAAGAAGAAGACCAAGGGCAACAGATTGAAGCACAAAAGGGCAGCAATATTAACCTTGGAGGTAGAGGTTGGAAAGTGCTCATCATGCCAGCTGTCTTATTTCTTTCACTTCTGTTGGGGGTCTACCTCTTTTGGCCACATTTTGTTGCTTGCCCTTCTTTGTTCCTAGTGGAAGAAGCTATAGGTAACAAGCGCCCTCCATAAATCTATTGTATTTGTAGTCATGTTTGGTTATTGCTAGCTTGCATTCCAAAGTATATTTGAATAAATATATGTCTAAATCTTTTGTTGGTTTTATTTGTTGATTAGTTTTTCAATAGAGTGGTCCTGCCTTCATTGATAAGAGTACCATTGAAATGTTTTAATCCTTCTAGGCTACAGTTAAATAGAACACAATTAACTTGAATCTCGATCATTGCATGATTTTGACATAGGTAATTGTTGTGATGAGAGCCTAAGCCTAGTAATAGAGAATATTGACCCACAATCATAGTGTTCCTCAAAGGCACTCTCATATAGCAATCACTTTGTCTATGACCACAAATTCTATTAACTAAGAGTGTGTCATCTATAGTGCTATCAGACAACGATGAAAAACTGTTGTATGAGTGGCATTATACAATGTTTTAATTAACAATTATGTATACTTATTGGAAAATCTTATATTTGGACTAAAACTCTTGAGAAAGACCACACAACAAGCCTTTATGAAAAACTATTGTGAAAATGCATTATACACAACAATTATTGACTATATATAAACTTTGTTTCTAGATACGTTAAACAATGTTATTTAGTAGGTATGGTGTTAGCGGTAATTTTAAAAAACCGTTTCCTTTAAGAAATGTTGTTTGAATCGCTTATACACATCATTTTTATCAAATACAACAGTTTTAGTAGAAAAATGTTGTTTGAAATATATATAAACATCATTTATATTTTAAAACTCATATTATAATATTATTTAGACAACGGTTTTTTGCTAATAATGTTGTTTTAATTTCATGTACAAATCAATTTTTTACTTGAAACTATTGTTATTATTCTAATGGCACAACAATTTTTGTTCAAAAATATTGTTTAAGTTTCATAAAAACATCGTTCTTGACCATTAAACTCATGTTATAATTCCATTTAGACAATGGTTTTTACTTTAAAATCGTTGTTGTCATATTTCTTGGACATAAGTTTTAGCTACGAAATGTTTTAATAGAATATAAACATCAGTTTGTTCACCAGATATTAATTACACAATGTTTTATATTTGGAAATAATTGTTTATTTGATTCACATTTATCCTGTTTTGAAAATTTGGGTAGCTAATGTGATAGCCAGAAAGGCATTCAATATATATCCTCCTTGAAGTCAATTATAAATCCACAAATATTCAAGTCAAAACGAATAAAAATATACAAATAAATATAAAGAAAATTACCAAAACACCCATTTTGAGCTTTCGGATGCTATTTAATCCAATTTTTTAATTGCATTCCCAACTGGTCCAATTACTTTTTCTCCAGCCCATTTATTTTTTTCCCGGGCCCACTTCTGTTTTTCTCTATTTGTCTCTGTCTCTCTCTCACTGCCTTTCTCATTTCTCTCATTTCTCTCTTTGATCTCTCTCTCTCTCCAGTGGTGCCTCTGTAGCATCAACTCCGGTAGGCCCTAGCAAGAGCAATCCCACAGCCGCTGAGATATCCGAAACGGTGGAAACACACGGAATTTCAAACCAGGTCATTTCTCTCATTTCTCTCTGTCTCTTTTATGTTTGGTGCTAATCTGAGGAGGCATTTGTAGATCTGAGATGGCATTGCATCTAGTGTGCTTGTCTCAGTGTGTGCATGTCTTATTTTGTTTGTTCAGGAGTAAACCTTTGAGGCTTGGGTTAGTACTTGTGTAATAATCAGATCAATCAGTTGATCAACTTAGCACTAAAGGAAGCTTAATTCTAAAAGCTTTTCTTCTTTTATTAGATTATTTTGTATGTGTTGCAGGAGGTGTTTTGCTTTTGTAAATTTTGCAACAGAATTTCGAGGATTGAGTTGGGCGGTGCCAAGAAGCAAGTTGGGTCATTCTTATGAGCTAATTAATCATATTGAAACCGAAACATGAGACTAGGTAAGAGAACCAACAACTCAGCACAGCATGCTTGTTTAATAATGAACAGTAATGTCTTATATTATTCACCTCAAAATATATTACAAAGAGAGTATTCATTTTGAAAAAAAAAAAAGGGTCAAGCTTAATTTGCCAGCACAGACTACAGAAACCCATTGGATATTTCATAACATGGATTGCACTGTTTTCAATGCAGCCATGAGAAAAAAAAAAAGGGAACCACTATTTAACAAAACAAAAAATTTTTGTCTCAATCATAAATTTTTTGATCATATGATGCTCAGAAGCCCCCTAGGACGAACTGCTTATTCAAGATTAATTTGTTGCACATCTGAAATTTCTTTGACTTTGAAATTTCAAGTATTTGAGTTCACAATTTTGAGACATAAACTTCTGAAGCTGCAAAATTGTTTAGCATATGTTAAGTTGGATATTAAGTAACTGTTGGGCATTTGTAGATCTAAGATGGCGTTGCTAATCTAGTGTGCTTGTCTCTGTGGGTGTATGTCTTGTTTTGTTTGTTTAGAAGTAAACCTTTGAGGCATGGGTTAGTACTTGTGTACAATCAAATCAATCAATTGATCAACTTGCATTAAAGAAAGCTTAAATTCTACAAGCTTTTCAACTTATATAAGACTGTTGTGTATTTATTGTAGGAGGTGTTTCTAAAACTTTGATGTTTGTGCAAATAAGCCTGTCAGACTAGGATTTGGGTGAGACTCATCTTTGTAAAATTTGCAATACAGGTTCGAGGAATTGAGTTGGGTCCTGCCAAGAAGCAAGTTGATATCATGAGCTCTAGAAAATAAAAGTCATTTGTTTGTTGAATAAATTTTTCTCCAGGAAGCTTCTCTAATGATTTTTGGCAGCTTTAGCTAATCTTTCTATATGTATATGTAATATTTTACTTGTAGGGATCAATGTTGTGTATATATGCATATTCAATTTGTAAGCATTGGATTTTAAGTAACAATAAGGTGATTGATACTGTCGGACAGTAACAATAAGGTGATTCCTACTGTCCGACAGTAACAATAATAATGCACGATTATCCTCTAATGAAAAGTGGCAATTTTTTTAATTTGATTTAGAATGTGGGTGTTAATGTTTGATAGTAACAATACTCTAGATATTAAAAAAAAACCTTCATTTTTTTGGTTTTACACTATTTTTGTTGTGTTTATACACAAAATATATGTAGATTTTATATAAGTTGCTTTATTTTGAGTTTTTTTGCAAAGTAAGAATTGTTACTTTTTTCAAATATAGCGCGGTATGGAAAGCTAGGAATTGGACTTCTGTATTTGAGCTTTTTCAGCAATGATTTTGTCCAAATGGACTTATAAAAAAAAAAACTCATAATTATATTTGCATAGTATGTTCAATTATAAATTAAAAATATATATTCAGTTAATGAATAAGAAAAGTTAAATAACCTGTTATTTATGTTGAACCAACTTGACCTTTATTTTCTTCCTCTCTTTTTTTCTTTTTCTTTTTCTTCCCTCCTTTTTCTATCTGGCTGACAACTTTCTTCTTTCTTCTTTTCCTTTTCTTCAAAATTGTTGAGTTTATTTTATAACATCTATTTAACCTTCAAATCATATATTTTAGTCCTTTTAATTTAATATCTTTCATATTTTAATTATTGAGATTTTTTTTAATAAGTCTATTTGGGCACTTTTAGTGTTGAGCAAGCCCAAACACGAAAGCCAATTACCTTGTTGTCCCACTTTTTAAAATGATCAAAGATATAAAAAGAAACAAAATTACAACATTGCCACCACTTTTTCTATGACAGCCTACGTTGTCATTTCATGTTTCTTTTATTATTTTATTAATAAATTCTTACAACTCCCATTTCATGTTCCTTTTATTATTTTATTAATAAATTCTTACAACTTATTACAGACTCTACTATGTCTTTTCATGTACAATTTATTATTTTATTATTGAAGTATTATAACTTCTCAGTTGTTATTTGCTTTTACGTTACTAAACTAAATTTATACAAAAAAAAAAAAATCACATCCAAAATTGTACAGGGAAAAAGCCCAAAATCAAACTGCCACTTACATACAATGGTAGTAAAATTTTATTTTTACTGTAAGACCCTACTTATATATTATTACTAACAACCATAGCACCAACCTTTTAGCAGTAACAATCATAGCCCAATTTACATATTGTTACTGTTTATTAGTAACAATCATAACTTCACTTATATATTGTTACTGACAAGTAGTAACGACCATAGCCCCACTTATATATTGTTACTGCGTGTCAGTAACCATCATAGCCTCACTTACATATTGTTATTGCTTGTCAGTAACAATTATAACCCCACTTTTGTTACTGATTGTCAATAATAATCATAGCATTACTTATATATTGTTACTAACAAGTAATAACAATCATAGCCACACTTACATATTGTTACTGATAAACAGTAAAAATTATAGCTCCTCTTAAATATTTTTACTCACAAACAATATCAATCATAGTCTCACTTACATTTTCAATTTTAAATCAAGAATTGACAATAAACCTTAACAACCATTCAATATGAAATAAATAAAAATAAATCAAATTTCAAGGCCTAAAGCAATATGAAAATAACAATAACAGGTCGTCACAAATAGTAACAATAACATATAATTACTGCTTGAAAGTAGTCTACATTCATAATTTTATTTACATTTTCGATTCTATGAAACCCAACCTCAGAAATTGTTAATTCTATGGTTGTAATGTATTCTGGTACAACCCAATTTTCACATTAAGACAAATTCCTTGGAAGCCTTACAATGTCAAGATATTTAATAGGAACAACTCAATTCAAGAGCACCCGTCCATTAGTTACCCATCAACACAGTCCAGCACGAGTAGGTTCATTTAGCCATCTATGCTAAAGTTTACCTATACATCATGCGCACACAAGACAAAGTAAAATGAATTGGAATAAACAATAATAAAGCATCACTTATTACCTACTTTTCGGTGAGTCCAGGCAAGTTGTGAATTTCTCAAGTGAATCCTAATTAACTGAAATAATAAATAAAAATAACTTAAAAGTCATTTCAAGAAATTAATTTCACAGACATCAATCATGGACTTCCCCAGTTCATAGCTCTCTTCTCTCCTGAACGCCACCATAGCTCTCTTTAGCCCTAGATATGCCCAAAACATTGCAGATCACGCCTAGCACTCGATACTTACAAATAGTTTTTATTTGATAGTAAAAATCGCTCAAAACTTTTAAATCGTGCCCAACACTTTTAGATGGGAGGTCGCCCAACCTTTTTCAAGGCTCTGATGGTTGGATATGGTGGAACACAAAGAGAGAAAGAGAAATAGACAGAGATTGACATAGAGATGAGACAGGGAACAAACGATGAAAAAGAACAAAGAAACAGATCACAAGGAGGAGGGAAGAAAGATCGCGAGGGAGAAAAATAGATAGATCGCTGGGAGAGGAGAGAAAAATTGAT
>QANT01000415.1:0-15881 GCA_003254885.1 Purshia tridentata
TTTTAGAAATTTTATTTGAGGTGTTCGAATTTTCATATAAATTATGGAGATCAAAAATCAATTTTTTAGGCCATAGGAAAATAATATTCGTTGCTATGTGTTTTTTTGCATTTCTGTTACAAGCTATTTTTACCATGCAGTTACACCTATGTGACCTTAATAAATATTATAAATTATACATCAAAAACTCCTTAAAACTATCTCTCACACACTAACACCCAAATACCCTTTCAGACAAAAAAAATAAAAATAAAAATAAAAAAACATAGACACACACCCACCCAAATAACACCTAATAACCAAAAAAAAAGTCATTTTAAGTTTTTAATTGCACCTTTTAGTGTAGCTGTTTTAATTGTAGCTATAGTGCAACTACAACACAATATGTAGTGTGGTTACAAAAATTTGTTGTGAGTATCCCAAAATCTACAACTCCCAAGCCCAAATAATAACCTAACAATAAAATTATGAAATAAGTAGAATTTTGAAGACATTAAACTTACCAAATGATGAATGGAAATAGGAAAATGCTTCAATTTGTAGACAATTGGACTATTCAATGGAAGAAACCCAATATAAATTAGGGCTTGAGGTTTAACATTATTTTTTATTGGGTTTTTATTTTATTTTATTTATTTTTGGGCTTTTCAATAATATAGTAAATGTTTTGCCATGCATACTCACTCTTAAAACAAAAAAATTGATTACAATAGATGGCTCATAAAGTATGATGGTCATTTTCTTTCAATTAATAAAATATCAATTGATAAAACATAACAAAGTAAAAACTATAAGAAGAGTTTTCTTGTTAATATAAGGTTAGAGATGGATTTGGACACCATTGACCTACTACTTAACTGAGACCTAGAGCATCATTTGACTATATTAGTCAAGTATTTGAGGTCTCAAATTAACAACAATATTTGTGATCATTCCTTGTACATAGAGAAAAATCATCACAAAAAGCATTTGCCAACAGGGGAAGCACAAGAGGAAACTCCATAAAAAGACATAGATATAGTCATTAATAGTACTTGCTTGCCTCTAAAGTTTTGATTTTTCTTTTGCTGATGCACAGGAAGTAATTTGGTCACACTGAAAGCAAAAACCATTGGGAAAATGGATTTAATTCTCTGCAGACTGATTCACACTAGATGATTAGTTCTCTATTCAATTAGATTTCTTTGCACCAAGGAAACACCACGTTAGGCAAACATATGAAGCTCCAATATATATCATTCATAAAAAGAGAAAAGAAAGGTGAGTTTCCAATTTCTTATTATACCTTAAAGGCTTAAACAATCTAAATCATCAATTTCAATCAAATTTAGAACATAAAAGACCAATAACAGCAAAAACTCCACTATATGAGCTTCTTTCTTTTTGTCCAAGCATAGCGAGTAACAAAATGTACCAAAAGGAGCATTTGAAATCACAACAAATCACATTTGGGTTTTCGAAATAGCTCAAGGAACTTGCCTCTCAGCAGCTTCAGCTACAATAGGCAATCTGGGCACCTGACCCAACAAGCAAGAAGAAGACCCATAAATCAAACACACCAAAAGGAAGAGAAACACAGTGCTATCCAAGCTCATCAACAAATCCAAGCCCAACCCATCTTTGGGATTAAAACTTCTCTCCAAAAGATCAGGAAAAATCAGCAGCACATCAAGCACAATAACTTGCATGGTATTGAACCTCACATATCTACTAAAATTTGAGTTCCTAACAACACCAAAGTAAAGGGTTAAAAATACCAAGAACCCATTGAAAGGGAAGCTCTTGAAGACCTTTATAGCTGGTACCAGGGGTTGAATGAGTGTTTGAAGTGCAGTGAACTGAGTAATCACATACTTCCCATATTGGATGCCATCAAAGAAGGGGTAGAAATAACAGATGGCTGAGATCAAACGGTCAGGGGCGTCCGCTGAGTCATCGCTACCCTTGGATTGGGTGGTGAGGAGTCTTCTGGGTTTGATTTTGTTGGTGGGTTTCTTTGAAAGATTGGTGAGAGTGAGAAGAGACCGTTGGTTTAGAGAGAATAAGAAGGGGGAGTGAAGGGGTTTGTGTGAGAGGGTCAGAGGAGTTATGGGAGAGAGAAGGCTGGAAATGGCCATCTCTTTGAGATTCGGAGGTTTTGGTTTTTGAGTGAATAGGAAATGTTTCTGAGCCGAAAATCAAGAGAAAAGACAGAGACTGAGATTGGGTCATGTTGTCATGCTCATGGCCCAAAATAATATCTATTGGATTCGCATAGAAAGACAGAAGAAACTAAGAACGACATGCCGTTTGCATTTGAAAGTACAAAACGAGTAATTTAAATGGTATCCTTCTCGAAAATCATTTTTCATTTTGAAAAACAAAATCATTTTTCATTTTGAGAAACAAAATCATTTTTAAACTTGAAATTGTGTTTGGTAGTGAATGGGAATTCATAAACAAACTCAAAAAAGAATGTTTGCAAAAAGTGATAAAAGATTGTTTTTATAGTTTTTCTTAAGCCTTTGCTCTTTCGCAAGCACGAAGAGAAAACTAAGTGCACGATCAGAAAACCAAGGGAGAGAAGTTAGGGAAGAAAGGAAAAGGGTTATTGAGGGAGTAGAGAAGAGTACATCGACGAAAGCCAAATCAAATGGTGGTGAAAGCCGAATTGACAGAGAGGGTCGAATTGAACTTTGATGAGTGCCAAATTGAACATTGGCATAACCGAATCTTTCTCTAAGGTTGGCATCATTGTCGTCACTATTAAACCTCTCTGCAACTACAATCAATTTTTATTTTGTAGCAAAGACATATCAAAGATAAAAAGAGAAAAAAACCCAGCCAAGACTGAACGAGGGCTCTATCAAACCATGGTTATTAAAATTCATGATGGCTAATGTATATTTTTTTTAGCAAATTACACGAAAGTACCTCAACTTTACACTCTTTCTCAGATGGTAACCCCAATTATAAAAACTTGCATAGAAGTACCTCAAGTACCATTTTTTGACACATAAGTGCCTCCTTGAAGTTTTCTATCTCCCTGCTCGTTAACCGCATACATGGATCTGGCTTGGGCTACACTGACGGCAAGCCTGGCGTCGATGTGGCAATTCCATATTGGTTCCCGCCCAAAGATGCCCAGTTAGTAAGGACATGTAATTCCCTCCAAATTCTATGCTACCACATCACTAAAAATAATATAAAACAACAAATAAACAATAAAAACATAATTAAATCAAAACAAAACAATAACAGTTAATTTAAGATAAAAAATGCTCATACTTTTGATCTTCCCCACCACCATTCAATCTCATTCTGAAAGCCAAAACCGAGGAAACCCTAATTTGCAACACCAGGGCGTAGTAGATCGAACAAGACATTGACAAAGAGCGATGGGTCAGAAGTTTCACAAACCGAATGTAAATGACATCCCCATCTACTGTAAGTTGCTCCCTGAATCTCTAGAAATCTCTAGTCTTTTTGTGTTTAGGGCTTTATATTTATGTTCTAAGGGCTTTGTATATACTTTAGGGTTTCGTCCCTTATTTTTTTTCAATTTGGGTATGGTGGGTTCAGACTCTATGTAGATTCTTGTCTAGGTATCTTGAATTTATCGCCTCGTCTGGTAGTTTGTTATTTTAGTGTGAAGTGCTTTGTTTGTATGTGTTGAGTCATAAAGGTTTGGTTGGTTGGGTATGTGGACCTAAGGAATAAGTGGTGTGTTGATTGGTGGCTAGTCTAAATGAATAACAATGACATTCTTCACAAGTAGTCTTGTCCCTTTGTTGCTTCAACTTATGCATTAAAATAGTAATATAATAGTGAAAGTAGCAACGGGTTTATTATTTTTTAGTTTTCTTTTGTACAAACAATCCACAAAAATTCTCCATTCAACTCTACCATGGTGGGGAACTAGGGATATCAGACTATAAAGGAGGGAAAATTCAATGGGTTGATCACTGCAAAAAACAGTATATGTGCTTATATCGATGATATGGCTGAAAAATTAGGGTATGGAAAGAATTTCATCTATTATCATCGGAAATACATTTTATGGGAATACAATAAGGCTTTGTCAATATTAAAAATTGATGAGGATTCCAAAGCATGGCTAATGCAGTTCTAGAGGACTGTCCAATCTTGGACATGTAGTTTGATCATCTGACACTAAAAGAAGCACTCAAGAGGGACACGGAGTTTGTGGATGAGATATACATTGTACCTTCTGCAGTGGTGATTGAAGATCCAGATGAGGAATAGGGTGATGAAGATTGTGATGGAGATGCTAGGAATGGTGATGAAGCTGTCAATGGTGATGTTGTACCTAATGACTTTTTGGATCCCAAGTTCCCACCTGATGATAATCACAATAGGTTTACAAGATTTTAAGAGCAATAATGTGAGGTGCAAGACAATCCCACCACTGCTAGACCTTTTAATGTGAATTTGGATGTGGGAGATATTGATGATAAGAGGAGGGATATGTTACAGAGGAGCTAGAAAGTTGCCATGGGTTAAATGATGAGGATGCACAAGAAAGAAGATATCCTACATTTAACCCTGTCATTGACCTAGCTTACCCTAATTTCACATGTGGTTTAACCTTCATAGATGCCCCATTGTTTAGAGCAACCATTAGAGAGTATTCCATAAAAATGGATTTGGTCAAATTCATTTCACTAGGAATACAACTTGAAGCTCAATGTGAGATGTGAGGAAGGCTGTCCTGGGAAGATTCCTGTGAGGAAGATGTATAGAGAGGCAACTTTACAGATCAAGAAGATATACAAGCTTTATACCAAATGATGCGTATGAAAAAGAATGTCTTAAGTGATTGAATTTGTGAAAAGTATATTGATAAGATTAGGAATATTCCAAAATGGGCAACTAACTCATTCCAGCAAACTGTTCAGTCTGAGTGTAATTGCCATGTATCCACCATGCAAGCTTACAGGGCATTGAAGAAGACTAGAAAGATCATTGAAGAATCATATGCTGAGCAGTACAATAGAATATGAGATTATTGTGCTTAGATTAAAAGAACAAACCCAGGGTTTACCACCTAGATTGCATTGGATGATGGGAGGTTTTTCAAATGTTATATGTGATTATCTGCATGTAAGGAGGGATTTATGAAAGCTTGCATACGTTTAGTTGGGCTTGATAGCTGCCATTTGAAAGGACTATATGGAGGTCAATTTCTAGTAGCTATTAGTGTAGATGGCAATGAAGAGACCTAGGTGATAGCATATGCTGATTTAGAAATTGAGAATAGAGATAGCTGGACATGGTTCATTGAGTTGCTTGCTGAAGACTTGGATCATCATTGGACTTTCATTAGTAACCAAAAATAGGGTCTAATACCAGCTTTGAAGGATGTGTTGCCACATAGTCAGCATAGGTTTTGTATCAGACATCTGTACACAAATTTTAATAACCACAAGAGTAAGGTTTTAAAGGATACACTGTGGAAATGTGCTAGGGCAACCAATGTTCATAAGTTCAATATATCTATGGTGGAGTTAAGGCAACATAGTGATGCTGCATATGCTTGGTTGAAAGAGAGGCTTGCTGAGCATTGAAGTAGATCACATTTTTCAACATGGCCATAATGTGATATGCTGCTAAACAATATATGTGAGTCATTCAACTCGGTTATCTTGAAGGTCAAGAGAAGCCAATCATCACCATGTTTGAAATGATTAAGACTATGCTGATTGAAAGGATACAGGTGAAAAGGGACAAAATAAAGGCTTAAACCAAACCAATTTACTCTAAAGTTGTCAAAAAGGTGAAAGACAACAAGAATGCATGTAGGAAGTGTGTGATAACTTGGAATGGGGGCAAGATCAATCAAGCGGATGCTGGGAGAGGTAATATATTTAATATGGATTTTTAAACTCGAACATGTGCTTGTAGAAAATTTCAACTTATTGGGATCCTATGCTTGCAAGTTGTGGCAGTCATGAACCATACACATCTTAATTGTTATGATTATGTGGTCCCATTTTACATTAAGAAGAACTATCAGGTAGCTTACATATATCTTATCAATCTTGTTAATAGGATGAGTTTGTGAGTGCCAACAGGGTTTGCTCAACCCCAACCTCTTAGTACAGTAGGCAATCTGGAAGACCAAAGAAAAAGAGAAAGAAGTATGCCAATGAGTCATTGCAACCCATTTTTGATATTACCTCACTAGGACAAGAAGAGCAAACCACAGTTATATGTTCAGATTAAAAGAAGTCTGATCACAATGCAAAGACTTGCCACAAGCATCTACTAATGAGAACTAGTGCAGTGCTAAGGGCCAGTAAGAAAGTGCACTCTTAAGCAAAAGAAGGGAGATGAAAGGAGGCCAACACTTCTACATCAATCGAGGGAAGAGAAGAGTACAGGTAATAGCTCATGATGTTTCACACATTTTAAAATTTTCATAGCTTATTATAATTAGAGGGTGATGAGAATTTTGTATTGTGCAAACAAAAAAATTTTATAGAAAGAAGAACTTCTCATGGCAATCAACCAGCTAGGTCATCCTAAAAGAATAGTCAAAGTGCACCACTAGTCACCCAAAACACTCTATGAAGCATGGTTTATGGATGGATATTGATAGAGATGAAAAATTATAGGTTTATGGCTTTTGTACAGGATTACACATTTATTTTGGACTAGTTTTGAATTAGTTTCTGGACAAAAAATTACATGTGTATTTTGGACAGATTTTAGGTTTTTGTTGGACAAAAATGTTGTGTATTTTTGAATAGATATTGGTGTGTATTTATGACAGAATTATTGTGTATTTGGGACAAATATTAGTGTGTATCCTGTGTAACCGAAATTATTGAAGTGAATAAAGTTTTTGATCAATTTGGTTTAGTTTTATGTTTTTCACATTCAAGTACTGCTATTAGGTTTATAAGTCCAATTTTAAGTCCTATTTAAATTATAAGTTTACATGTTTATTGTCTCCAACACAATCCACATGGCTATTGCCATTACATAAAAGCATAAAGGCATAAAAGCGAAAATACAATCCACAATTAAATTGTAATTGTACAAAGACATAAAGTTAAAAATACATTCCACAGTTCAATTGCCATTGCATAAAGGCATAAATCCAAAAAAACAGTCCCATATTTAAAAGAGAAGGGTTACATCATTGAAATGCCCAAAATTTCAATTACCCAGCAGCATATTTCAAAACCAAATTACCATTGTATAATTTCCAAAACACCACAAACCCATCAGATATTGCCAAAGTATACCTTAAAAACTAAACACCCAACCTCAACCCTCAACTGCTAGCATAAACCCATACCATCATTGCCCATGAAGCTACCAAAAAATTGAGAAGCAGCTTGTTCTTCCTTCAAAGCCCTCTAATCTCGTCCATAGATACCGTCACATTCCTTAACAGTCCTAGTATAATCACCATCGACTGTTCACACATATTAGGGGTCTACCCACTCCCAGAATTGGCACCCTCCTCGCTGCACATTGTCACATGTGAAAATTGGTCAAAAATTCAAAACAAATTACATTTTCTCTTCATTATTCAAGGAAAAGACAATCATATCTCATATGTGGCGCACCAGACAAATTTCTTCTTAAGGTTTAGATCAGGCCAATAAGTGAATAGGACAACACTTCGTCCACACCTGCAAGATATGGAATCCATTAAAGAGAAAGAATAACTCATACCAGAGAAATCCCAAATCTGGAGGATAAAGTAAACTAAGATCATACTCTTTAGATTTCTTTAGATTTACTATCATGAATGGTTGCCTTTCTTTCAAGAATTAGAGAAAGTGATGTGGATACGGCAAGCTTTTCAATTTTTATTGTTTAATATTATTTTTAGTGATGTGACAGCCTAAGGGTTTGGAAGAAAATTACATGTCCTTGCTGATTGGGCATTTTTGGGCCGGAACCAATCTAGAATTGCCACATCAATGCCAATTTGCAATCAACGTGGCCCAAATCATATCTACTTATGTGGTTAACAGGCAGGGAGACATAAAACTTGACGGAGGCACTTATGTGTCAAAAAAATAGTATTTGAGGTATTTTTATCCAATTTTTTATAATTGTGGTACCCATTTGAAAAATGATGTAAAATTGAGATACTCTTGTGTAATTTGTATTTTTTTTTTTGTGTCAAGTTAATAGCTATTATCCACTATGCGTTTTTCTTTTGTTACTACTATTCAGCCCCAATATATAGGTGAGGAAGCTGTGGAGTTTTGCTCTGAATATTTATTAGATGTAAACTCAATTGGAATTCCACCTTAGCGAATGGGTGAACGAACCATGAGTAGACCACTCTCAGGTGCTAAGGTACAATTAGTCAAATGGTAAGAATGGGAGCAAGCACACCGTTGTGTATTGGAGAATTCTTCTGAGATCGACCCTTGTGCTGAGTAAGTTACAATTTATCTACCATGAACACTTATATAGCATAACTAAGTTAATTGTGAGAAAAGCATTGGTTAATTATTTTGAAATCCACGTTTTCAAATTACATAAGGCTTACTTGAATGACTTGCATTCAAGTAAGAAGAAGAGTGAAAAGTGGCTGCTCGAAGAGCATAATCGCAATTTTATCTATTGGTTACGTGACAAGGTATTCTACTGTTAATTCTCTTAACATGGTCATCTCCCTTTATATATTTTTGGTACATTTGCAAAGTGCTAACTAATATTTTAATAATTAATTTAGGTGACAGATGAGATCAATCATGGATCAAATGACATAGCACCCTCATTGAGACGGTTAGCTCAAGGGCCACCTATGAGTGTCCTTAAATACCAAGGTTATGAGGTAGGGGGTGCCATTATCACACAAAGGCGCGTGACAATGTACGTGCTGTACAAAACAGCGGGGTAAGCTTGGTGGCAAATACAATGCAGGTGGCGAGCGCGAAGGATAAAAATCCAGTTTACTCGGATATGGCTTTCTATGGGGTTATCCAAGAGATATGGGAGCTTGATTACCATGAATTTAGGGTGCCTTTGTTTAAGTGCGATTGGGTAGAGAATAACAAGGGAATAAAAACATATGAGTTAGGGTTCCTTTTGGTAAACTTGAATAGGATAGGTCATAAGAGAGATGTATTTGCTTTGGCTGACCATGTGAAGCAAGTCTTTTATGTAGATGACCCACTCAACTCTACTTGGTCAGTTGTGCTTGCAGCCCCGAGTAAAGATTATAAGGATTGGGCACATGAGGATGACTTAGGGGATACCATTATTGACATTCAATCTTTTACTGAAACCCTACCATCTGTTGAGGAATTTGATGAGATACTTGGTGATGGTGATAACACTTATAAGAGAGTTAATTGTGAAGGCATATGGATTGATCACTCAAAATCAATGAAGGCATAATTCATGCCTTAACAGCTGTGTAATATGATTCGAATTTGTAATTTAAACTCTCCATTGGGAGGGCATATACATTATTCTCCTCCATTGGTAACTTTAATATTTCATGCCTTACTTAATCAAAAGGTAGCTTTGTTTTATTTACTGGCTGTTGTACTGTGTCGCATTATCTCTATATATGGTTTCTTTCTTTGAACTTTATCCTTACCTGTTTGTGGAGGCACACACCACTAGAGGTTTTCTTATTTTATTTCTCTCTTCTCTCTTATTTAATTTATGTGTTTAGATTCATTGCAAAAGTTATCAATTTATTTTCCTTTGTTCATGCTATTTTGTACATTAGAAATTTGCAAGTATATATGATCACTGACTGACTAATCTGAATATGTATTGTATATGTTCTTTTATTTTCATTGTGGATATTTTTATATTATCCTTTAAAGGCATTAGTTTACTATTTTGTAAAAATTTTTCATACAAAGTGTACTATTATTAATGTATTTACCTCTTTTATTTCTACAGTTTTGGGGATTGAATAATGGGAACACCGAAACGCAAAAAGGTTGCTGGTAAGTCAAGGGGAACGCCGAATGCAAAAAAAGGTGCAGTTTCCACACCAAAGGCCAAAACTAAGCAGGTTGCATCACCCAAGGCAGATAAAGTCCCACCTGTAAAGGGTAAAAATCTGGATGCCAGCACAAGTTCAAGTTCAAAGTAAGCAACGGTTACTAGTATTGATACGAGTTCTTCTCGAGGAGTTACAAAGATGCACACGATAATTGTGAGGAAAGCTTTGGGCCGAAAAGTTCAAGTGGAGTATAATGCTCATGGTGTACCGGTGGGAAAAGCTCGTAAAAATCTAGCTTCATACATAGGGGTGAAGGCAAGGACCACAATCCCTATTATTGAAAGTAGCTGGCCGAAGGTGTCTGATGACTTAAAAAAAAACATATGGGAGGATGTTGAGGTACTTAAGCTTCACTGTACTTTTTTTCTTCTAAGTATACTGCATTTTTAACTTACAATTTACTAGATTTTTAAGCTTCTATTTTACTACTTTTTTATGATTGTTTGTCCTTATGAATGAAATATAGGCTGCCTTTGATCTTCCTCCTACAAGCCGGAAGAAGGTGCTGTCTTCTGCTGGCAGTAAGTGGAGAATGTTCAAGACTAACCTTACTAACATACACATAGTGCCATTTAAGGATGATTCAGAGGCTTTGAAATTCCCACCCAAACAATATGATTTCATTGAGCAAAGGCATTGGGAGGCGTTTGTTGAAGGCCGATTATCAGACAAGTTTATGTTAAGCTTGTTGATTTCAAGTGTTTTTGTATTTTACAAAGTGAATAGAGATACAACTAGACTAATATTTAGTTAGTTAGGGAATAATATAACTTTTTGGCATAATGGTCACATTCAAGTGAATGCATATATGTAAAAGGAACACTTTTTAGGTAAATTACAGTTAGGTAGTTGTCTATATATAGACCAACTGAAAGTGGAGAGACATTGCTATAATGTATCTCCTAACATTTTTTTTTTCGTTCTTAGATCAGTAAACAAGTGCATTTATCTAATTAATTAAGTTAGTTCGTTATTTCTGGGATTTTAAGTGCCAACATTATAATAAACTTTATTAAGTTTAGATCTTGATTTTTTTATTTACTTTTGCAAGAAAAAACAATTTTTGAATATCTGCACTGAGGCCTCTAAATCAGATATAACCTTCTTACTTTTATCTTTATTTGGGTCTGTGATGATGTATATTTCAAAAATATGTAGATCGTATGTGCATGGGTAGCTCAGCTATATATATGCAATTGCAATATTTGGAATTTGACCTGTCTGCTGTTTGTTTTGCTTATAAATTCTCATGTCCTGTTTGTTTTGTAATAAAGTCTAAGTTCAAATGGTCTTCAAGGTGTACATAAAAATCACCATGGGGAAAAACTTAAAAAGTAGCAATGGTTAAAACCCTATGATTGGTCTAAAAATGTTAATTAGTTGTGAAGGTTAATGATAAAATTAAAATATTAGTCCACTTATTCTTTAAAAATTTCTTGTCCATGATCATTTTTTCATCCCTATTTTTAATAATCTGTATAGCTATATTATATTGCAATAGTCTGTTATTTCAATTTTGCAAAGCAGCATGTCCATGAAAATTTTGTCCATGAAATAAATTTGTTGACACTTTGGCTCCTCGTACTTAATTTGAAGGAAATACATGAGGCACAAAGCAAGAGGGTGTCAAAGAGGAAGTATCATCATAGATTGTCACGAAAAGGATATATAGGCTTGGAGGAGGAATTGGTAAGGTTGTGCTGACCCCTGTGTATGAATGGATATTTAAATTATAAGGAATAACTTTAATATTAAGACTGGTTTTATGGATAGAGAAAAAATAATGCTGCAGAGGAGAATCTTGACCATTCCCTTCTATGGAAGAAGGCACGTGAAGATGCTCAAGGGAACTTATCTGAGGAAGTACAATCGGTGGCCCAAGTCATTGTAAGCATATATTCTGACAAGAGAAAAAATAATGCTGCAGAGGAGAATCTTGACCGTTCCCTTCTATGGAAGAAGGCACGTGAAGATACTCAAGGGAACTTATCTGAGGAAGTACAACCGGTGGCCCAAGTCATTGTAAGCATATATTCTGACATGCACATGTGAAAATTTATTATCATTTTTGTTTATGTGCTGTCAATGAAAATTTATTATCATTCTCTTATATTTTATCATATTGGAAAGTAAATGTAATTTAGTGGTTTTGGTTTCAAGTTTTTTGTTAATGTGTTGCTGTATCCTACCTGATGTACTGTTCTTCTTTAGGTGTTTAGACTAGCTTTTTGTTTTGGTGGACTTCTTGTTTATTATTAAATATTTTGTTAATAATTTTAAATTTTTTGTGAAGTGTAATTTGTCATGGACATGTGTGGCAGGACGAATTGTTGGATAAAAAGAAGCAAGGAGACTTGAAAGTCGAGGGTGTAGTGGACATTCTAACAATGGCTTTGGAGACTCCAGAGCACGCTGGTAGGGTAAGAGGTGTCGGTGGGAATGTCAACCCTAGTACCTACTTTAATGTGCCCAAAAAACCTAGAGAAGTAGTCTCAAAGGATAAGTTGGTGGAGGCACTAAAAAAGGAGCGCGACGAGCTATTGGAACGAATTCAAATGTATGAGCAGGCCAAGGACGACAAGAAAGAACTTGTTATGCCAATTGTGGCTTCAGATAACAAGATGGACTTTAATGTGCCCAAAAAACCTAGAGAAGTAGGCTCAAAGGATAAGTTGGTGGAGGCACTAAAAAAGGAGCGCGACGAGCTATTGGAACGAATTCAAATGTATGAGCAGGCCAAGGACGACAAGAAAGAACCTGTTATGCCAATTGTGGCTTCAGATAACAAGATGGTTTCAGATAAATCCAGTTGTCATAATGTGGGAAAGGTCAATGATGCAGATGTTGATATAAAAAGGAAGGACAAAAACATCAAAGACGTGGTGGATTTGGCTGGGACTAATGCAACTGACACAACAAAGGTAATGTGTGACTCTTTGCTAATATGCATGGTCTAGGATGATAAGGAATGGGATCTAAGATGCTAATATACTGATTTTAGCATTTTGAATAGCACTTATCTAACTTTATTATGATAACTTGACTCCACTTTATGTATTTCCCCGATTTTCTGTGTTGGTTTGAAGATTTATATTAATACTAAGTTCGTATATATATAATGGGGGTATGCAGTGTGTTGATTTTGCCCTTTTCTCTAATCTTTTAAGCTGTTGGAGAAAACTAGGTGGTTTTCTTGTCTTTTTTAATTGTCTTGCATTCAGTAACATGCATTAGCAATATATGCAAGCTTATTCATCATACCCTTCAACTCTATTATGCAGACGTTATTACTTAATTGTAAACTGGTTGTGGGAAGTCTTAGCAAGATTGTTGCATATGGTACAATTATTGATCTTGCATCTGAGACAGTGCATGGGGTTCCATTGGGTGAGGGCAACCTACGAGTTGCAATTGACCTTGCCCTTGATGCAGCGGCTTTGCTTCCTATTCCAGTCTGGGATGACTTAAAACCGTTGGTGACGCTGTTGGAAGCCATGTCGCTTGGCCTAAAGAGCTTGTAGTTGGCTATATGGGGAAGGTACATATACCATTGTTCTCATAAGTCATTTGTTTACAAAAATGCATATGACTTTAATTGTTTGGTTTATTTAATTAAATAGATAGATAATATTCATTTTCTTTTTGGTTATTTAAGGAGAAGGTCATATGCAAAGAATTATTCACGAAGGATGCACTTGAGAAGCAAGTGCCGGCTAAGTGCAAACTATTGTATCTTTATGCCCAAGATTCAATGATGAAGAGTGGAAAAGCGATCACATCTGATATAGAAGAAGAAGTATTTGGGGAAACCAGGAGATTATTTATCCTGAGAGAGGATATAATTATCCTGATGGAGATGCAAGAACTGTCCGCGACATGTTTAGTTGTTTATATGAGGTAATTCAGCTGTTTGATTAAAAAGCACCGCATTATTTGTCTTATTTCTTTATTCTGATACAAATTTTTTTCATCAATAATATTAGGTACTTGTATGATAAGCTGTGCGATTCGAACATGGTTGATATGGTTGGTTTCGTGGATCCAACACGTGTTTCTGTTGGATTAGGGAACTCGGAACGACGATCAACCTACTTGGCTGATCGTTTTCAACAACAAAAAAGTGATCGTATCTTCTTAATGCCTTACAATTCTGGGTAAGAGTTTGTATATCGATTTACTGAATTTCTTCATCCTTATTTATGCCTATCATTCATTATATGCTAATTATGGTGCTATCATTTGAAAGGTCTCACTCGTCTTTAACAATCATTACTGAAGATAAAGACATTGTGTATGTCATGGACCCTCTGCCCAAACAGACCCATGACCAGGGGTGGATGGATGTAGTCAACACGTGAGTTGGTTGTTTTTTACATTATGAATAATTTACTGGGGTATAACTTACTGTGGTCTTTTGTTTTGTCAGTGCGATTCGACAATTTAATGGGGTAACGGGTAGACGATCTCGAAAAACACCACAATGGAAGCACCTAACAGTAAGTATTTTTGTCATTCCTATTTAAAAGTTGTATGAATACGCACTAACTTTATATGCATTCCACTGTTTTTGGATTGTGTTTAGGGTCCTAAACAACCTGGAGGTGTCGAATGTGGATACTACGTCATGAGGTACATGAAGGAAATCATTGAGGATGCAAATCTTGGGTTTGTGAGCACGGTAATAACCCAAATCACCCTTACATGCATTGTTTTACCTAACTATGATAACTGTTTCAGAACTTCATTAATTTTGGGATTTATGATATTAGCTAAGAAATTGGAATATGTTCTTGTGAGATTGCATGGATGCTATTTTACAAACTTCAATTGGTTGGCTGTATAATTGTTATTATTCTTTTTATTGGGCTGATACATGGTTGCTATTTAATTGATTGAGAATTGGTTGCTGAAAATATATTTCCTTTATCTTTCAGTGGAGCAGATCAAAGAACAAGCGTTGTAGCTATACACAAGACCAGATTGATGAAGTTCAAGTGGAATGGGGAGAATTTGTTAGCTTCAAGTATGTGTAGGCTGAAAGTTCATATCTGTGGCTGGATGTGCTATTTTTGTGAATATTCCAAAACTTTGATCAAGATATGTTTTCCATTTTGTAAAGGGGAATGGGAAAATTAGCTAGAAATGCATGTGCTGCTTTATAATTTTTTGTAAGAGGTAGCTGGCTGGTTTTTCTTTTGTCAAAATGGTCAAGTCTAGCTAGTTTAATTTTGAAAGGTGATGTTAGGGATGATGAGGTTCCCTAATTTATGTCCTAGATTGGAGATATTGAAATATATGACAATTGAGAAATTTCTATTTTATTTGCAATGGATGGATATAAGCAGGTATTGGCCACTACATAAATATGCAGTAAATATGGATGAATTTTACCAATTATATCCGTTTTCAACAAAATAAAACCGATCTCGAAAGGCTGTCATATATCACTAATTTCAAGACATATAAGATCAGTTCTAAACCGATATCATAAATAAGCCAAATGGGCTTCTTGGTGCACATATGACATCCTAAAATTGGCACGAACTGATATCTATTTTTTTTAATATACCAGTTTTGTAAATCAAACTAATAAAATTATATCCGTTTTCAACAAAATAAAACCGATCTTGAAAGGCTGTCATATATCACTAATTTCAAGACATATAAGATCAGTTCTTACCAAAATATATCATAAAAACCGATATCTTGGTGCACATATGACATCCTAAAATAGGCACTAACTGATATCTACTCTTTTTAATATACCAGTTTGTAAATCAAACTAATATAATACATGTATAATATATCGTGTTTTATAAATGAAAACGATATAATACATGTAAAACATATCCGTTATGGGATTTTTTTCCCATTTAGAAAC
>QANT01000417.1:0-17860 GCA_003254885.1 Purshia tridentata
AAAAAATAGGACCATGTGCTTGGCACGTGACGATTATTAGTAGAAAATCTTACAAAATTTACAGTAGGGATGTTTTAAGAGGCAATTAGGCACCCAAAAAAAAATGTATAGGGAAAAAGTGGAAAAATGGCCGTAGTTCAAAGAACTGCTAAATATTTCCAAAAATATAATAATATTATTATTATTATTATTATGCCTAGCATTATGAAAATAAACAAATGACAATCTTTCACAGCATTTTTTGATTGTATGCATGCAAATAAATACTTACACATACACACGTGTATGTGTGTGTGCACGTATATAAACACATATACATTACTTAGACACTACACACACACAAACAAATTGTTCTTTTTGGTGTATAACAAAGTTTTGCCAGATTGCTTCAGCAAAAGGCACAGCTTGACCGTAAATGAAGAAAACAATTTGTACATAACTTTTAGGTGCAATATTAATAGCTTTAACCTATATCTTAGAAAGAAAAAAAACAAAAACAAAAACAAAAGCAAAAAAGTTCCACCTGTAATAAGTTATTTAACCTTTTGTGCATATTTCGTCTAATTATTTTATAACAATTAACGATTAAATGATTCTCGATTTGGCTTTTGTAGGGACAATTATAAAAAGGGTTATAAAACTGGATGGTTTGGATTATGTGGATCACATTGCAAGTTGGGCCTCAAATGCAATCTTCAAGTTGAGCCCTCAACTTAGATCCTCATTAGATTGCCGATATACATGTGTATGTATATACATAGTGAAAGAGAGAGAGAGAAAGAGGACGTAAAGCACTTTAACAGTTGATGAGCTATCCATTAACCTTCAACCCTTAAAACAACCAATTGGCTCAACTTATTTCTCTTTCTTAAAGATTGACCTAGAATCTGTAAGCATGGACAATACAAATCCACAGTATATCAATGGTAGTTTGAGATAAGCAGGGACAAGAACAACAGATGTGTAGAGTGCTACTGGACTGACAAATAATATCGATAAAAAAAAAAAAAATTTCAATAAGACAAACTATATAAAGAAAATAAGAAATGTACCTGGTCCTTCTCAACCAACTTGGACCACTCCTTTTTGGAGATAAGTTCGCGTGTTTTCTCATATGACAAGTTAATACGATAATTTAGATCACCTAACCAAATTACTTTTCTGCAGGAAAGGAAATATTATTAGTGTAATTTCTTAAAGACGGGCATTTAAAGGCTTAGAAACACTTGTAAATTGAACGTATATTGTAATAGCAAATATAAGTAGAAAGTGAACAAACCACGATTTTCAACTCCCTACATCAGAATTATATATAACTTATGTATTATAGCATATGTAAGACACGAGATGCTGGGGTATATGTCAACCTCTGATTGGAGAATATTATGTCAAATAATCTAATACTTATATAAAGACAGGCTGCGTTCTTGACTCACATTTCCTACTAATTGAATGCCTTATCCATTTAAATATTTAAATGTGTTTTCATATCCATCAGTTTTATTTGGAAATAACTACTTCTAATTATTTAGTAACTTTCCTAAAGTCTGATGAGATGATTACTTTAGTTCTCTCAGTTAACTATTTAAAGTAACTCCCATGTTTTTCAAAATAAAGAAAGAGAAGAGAATCCTCTCAAAAAAAAAAAAAAAAAGAGAAAAAAAAAAAGAAGAGGAGAGATATATATCTGACACAAGGGTGTGGGAAGGCTAGTGGAAGTTTTGAATTAGAAGAGAAGGGCTAATATCATGCAAACACTTCATTCTTTACATTACTAGAATTTTGTCCACCACAATTGATGATTTATGAGCAATAAACAATTCCATCAAGAATTACCATAAAAGAAAAAAAAATGGACATAATCTTAGAGGAAAAAGAGGAAGAGGAAGTATGCATCAGTTACAGCATAATGTGATTAGGTGCCATATACTCACTCATGGTCATTGATACTTTTGGCAAGCCCAATATCAGAAAACGAATGAAAGTGAGTTCTCCGATGTATTTCAAGAACATCAGCATTTCTCTTTAGTTCATCGGCATCTTTCTCACCTGATGTCAGGTGAGTGCACACAAAACAAAAAAGCGTCTGATATATGGACATGCTGACAGATACAGATCCCTGGTAAAATTGAGGAACTGTCTTAGTATCAAATACATGAATACAAGGAGGTAATCTTGCACACCATTACAAATTACTTTGGGAGTCATTGTCTAGTCTAGTGCAGAACATCAAGGCATGAGACATGGGAAAAAAGGGCCCAAGTAACATTGGATTATTCCCAGAAATATCTACTTCTGGATTTGAACAATTCATCTAAGCAAAATGAGGGCAAGCCTCCTAACAAGGAGTTCTATCCAGAAATAAAGCATACCTCCAGAAATTCAGCAAATAACAAAAAGCATACATCAAACAGATCATTGCATTTTACAGGTTTGGAATCAAAGGAACAAGTCACTAGACAGAACAAAAGTTAATACCAAGATGGTTTGATCATGTGTTAAAGGAAGGGAAAAAAAGTTATTTGCTTCAATGAAAGAAGAAAATGTTAAAGTAAGGCAAAAGTAACAAAGATGGATATTGTGGATCATTAAGGACCTAACAGAAATGGATATTTTGAATTCTTAAATGGAAACTTCAATGCTGATAACCACCAACGGCAGCCATCAGTGAGACCCTAAAATGTGTTTCATTGACAGTATGATCTGGACAAGCCCTATCATGGGACATTTACTTCAACTTTAGTAGTAATATCAAGGAATAGGCAACAGAAAAAGTGCATTTGACTTTCCAGTTAGGTAAACAGTGTATCAGTTGTATCCAATATATTATTGCTTACCTATAATAAAAACATATTGGACAGGCATCAGTGGTATATTAAATTAGTAGCTAGTGAGGAAAGTACAACTTCCCCAGAATTGTTCTAATGGTTACCCATGGCTTTTATAGTTATCAATTATGTGATAGCCATACAGAAGTTAGAATATGACACCAGTGGAAGAATGCATCAATAAGATGTGATTTCAGAACTAACTGGAGATTATGTTAGCAAACACAAAACTAACTGTGAGATTATCAGATGATTACTAACAAAGACAAGTATCAAATATGTTAGTCTACCACTAACAACACAGGTGATGATGAAGACAAATTCATAAAAACAGTTAAAAAGTTTGGAAAAGAAACAAACCTTGTTACCAATGTATCCCATAACACCAACACCAACAGTAGACACCTTTACATTCTGAATATTTTTACGCAAGCTCCTGCGAACCCATACAGTGAGGAAAATCCCAACCATCTGCTTACTTACTATCCTTACATATGATGATCTTCTTTTCCGATTCATGAGAGATTCAAGATCAATGTCTGCAAGCAAAGCTAATTCTGGTGCCACATCATTTGCAGCTAACTTGAAAGAACTGTATGTTCTGAAAGATTTTGGGGACATGAAAGATTTTGAGGACTTGAAAGACTTTGTTGGTCTAAAGGAATTTCGTCTATCTAATAAGTGCTGAGATAGCAAGTCCAAAGGAGGCTCTGGCCAGCTCAAACCAATCCTTTCAGACCCACTAAGCATTTTGGTTAACTTGCCTTTACATTGGGCACCAGAAGTTTCTTCTTCTAATGGACAATCATCTGTCCGAAAGCAATATAACCTATCTAATCTCTTTGAAGAAGAATATTGCTTCTGTAAATTCTGTCCAGTTTGCATGTCTGGTTTTGTACTATCAGTAAACTCTGAAACTTGAGAATCAATATTCACAATTTCGCTTGTCACTGGTCCACTCTTGCTGTCACCCAAATCTTTGGGCTCATCATCAAAAGGATGGACCTCCTCACCAACATCACTATCAGTTTCAAGTAACATCTCCTCTTCTATATCAGGGACATCATCAGATGGCTTATACTTTGATGGAGATGGGGGATCGCTATAGGATTTAAACTTGCTTGCCGCAGGCCGAACTCTATCCAGTGCATCACGAATAATGGTTTCCCACTTAGTAACTGGGCGACTATCTTCAGCACCAAAAATATTCACAGCATTTAATGGTACAATCTCCTGAAGACTGGAAATAATGCAATTTTCATTTTTCTAAGATGAACTCTTGAACATGAACAACAGATTTAGACAATACAGGTCAAAGTGGTACCGGATATTAAAGAGGACAGAAAAAGCATGTGGGATTAATTAAAACATGAAAACTTATATAAAGTGATGTAAGGCATTTTCAAAAGCATTAATTAAAACACGATAACTTATACAATAAATAGGTGATGACAGAAAGAGCATAGGATCCCTAATTGAAAAATCAGTAATTCAACCAAATTCTGGGAGAAAAAAAAAGGTAGCTCTTACCCAAGCACATACAAGTCAGCTGGCTCATTGATATCTAGCCATCCATCAATATCCAGGTCATCAGGTGGAGTTTCTCCTCCAACATTCCATGTTCCAACACATATTCTGAAAACACCAAAACATAGACCAAAATCAAAGGCTTCAATGCAGCCTGATAAAACATGCAATTAAAATTGGTAAAACTATGGTTTACTTTGACATCACAAACATATGAGGGGCATCAAACCTGAGTTCCTTTGTGTTTATATACTGTTGCCTAAAAGTCTCTGATTTTCGTCTTCGTACCCTTGGAAGAATATCTGCTTAACCCAGGAAAAAGAAGGAGCAAAAACAAGTATGAAAATGAATGGCAAAACACAATATATTGGAATATGGAATATCTCATGGCAAAAGGTCAAAAATAGAATACTCAATAGACTTATATCAGAACCAGAAATGCATATGACCTCTGAGCTAAACAATTCATAAAATGTCTAAAAGCCATTGGTTAAAAACTAACAAAAGAAGAAAACCAGGTGGCCTTTTAAAAACTCGAAATAATATGATCCAATTTCATCATCTTTGCAAACTAAATTTTAAGTAAGCATGTGCAACCAAACACAGGGATATAAGACTTCAAGAATCATTAAAAAAATGAAGAAAAGAAATGTCATTGAAACATTACCATTAGGATCAACCTCAGCATCATCTTCTTCTTCTTTGATACCTTTGAACCTTAATTCTCTTCCTTGTTGACCAAATTCTGCAAAGACCTCGTTGCAGTCAGGCTCAAACCCCAAAATGATATTTCTTAAAACATAAAATTAAGGCCCAAAACTAATCCCACCTTTACACTACTATAAACACCCACATAAACCATCAAAACTTAAATTCCCAAAGCAAAACTAGGAACAAATATCACACAATCTTCACAAAACAAAACCATATCAAAAACCCAGTTCGCAGTCAAAAATGGATTCCCCAAAAAACGAAAGCGAAAGCAACACAGCACAAGATCAAACTATCACATTTTAATTTTCAAAAAACCAAATGTAGAAGTTGTGGTTGAAAGAAGAAAAATATGGACCTGGGGTGTCGGAGTTAGCATCACAGTCGTCTTCGTCGTCGGTGTCAGCGCTGTAATCCGACTCTTTGGCGGAGATGTTGAGCCATTTGCGGACGACCACTCTGGGCCAGAAGAGCTGTAGGCACGACCAACCCAAACAACACATTTCAGCCCAACTCCTCTGCAAGGTTCCCCTCAGTTTCCCAAAATTAACCAAAAACACAATGACCCATATCCATAATATATACATATATATAAGAGAAAGAGAGAGAGAGAGCATACCTGCTGTGGGTTCTTTGAATGAGGCTTCATCTGTGAAGGCATGGTTGGAAATCATACGATAGCAAAGTACAAAATAAGAACAATTATGAAGCAAAAGCTTTGGAGTTTGGAGGGAGAAAGAGAGGGAGAGAGAGATAGATACAAAATTGGCAAACTAACTGTAAAGGAAGAAGCAAATGAAGATCGAAGCAGCCGGCAGACTACCACAGTTGGAAATAGTTGGGCAGTTGAAGGTTGGACATGTAAATTTGCACACTTTGACTTCCACTTATATACAAAGTTGCTTTGCAGCCCATCAATATTAGCGTTAGAGTCTTAGAGATAATTCAACTCTCCACCCCAAATAAATCTATACTATTTTTACACTATTTAATAATGAGCTTAAATAATACAGTAAATCATAAATCATAATCACTCCATTTTACATACGGAGCAAAAAAAAATGTTGAATTAATACACTTGGGAATGTTAAAAGCTCATATTTTGAAAAGAGGCACTAAAAGTGACAAAAAATAAAAGAAAAAATAGCATCAAAAAAATAGATGACATCATACTTGATCGTAACACTACGTGGCTTAATGACATAGTATTATCAATCTACTTAAATTTTGCAGTAACAAATAGTTGTTTACAAAATATTATGTTACTCATGTTTATGCTTTTTCATATAGTTATTATTGCATAGTGACTATAGGCCATATCTATATTGTAAAACACACAAAATAGGCAGCCTATACTCGAATTTAATGTTGACCGCAAAATTCATTAAAGTAAATTTACCACCGATTTTTGAAAATTGAGCTAGTTTATCATGTCATTTTTTATTTTAGGCCTTAAAAAACCCTAAATAATAAATACTATCGATGATATACAACACTTCACTTTAAATTTTTAGTAAAATCCATTCATAATTTATAATGGTAAAGAAAATCCATATTCTAAACATTTTTTAAACTGATCAAATCTGAAGTAAAGTGCTCAAATGTTCTTTTCGTGCCTATAAAATCTCATGTAATTGTTAGTTAATTAATTAAATAAATTGTTGTGCTTTAAAAAAGTGTATTATTTTGTGTATAAACTCTCATTTTAATTTTTTTATGTCAACAATCTCATAGTGTAGTTATTGCCTTATAGGTGTACAAAATCTAATTAAAATAATATATGGGACAAGGCCGGTGACAGTTGCACCATTCCCTCGTTAACTAAAAAAAGGTTACAATCAAATAAGAGAAAATAAATAAATAAATCTAAAACTTTGTGTCACCAACCTATATGTGCTGCCACACTCAATCGGTGATTAAATTAATTATGTATTTCAACTAAAAAGAAATAGTATTATGATCGGCTGTACTATTATTATAAAAATGTTTTTTTTTTGTCAAACCATAATAAGAACATTAATTTCATTCTTATTCCATTAAAAATCAAATTTTACAAGTTAAATTTGTTATTAATTTTGGCAATGAGGCAATCCATTGGTCTCATTGTGGGGTTGTAAAAGGACTTTTTATTTTTAAATCAAAGAGGACTTTTCACTAGCCTCCACTATCTTCTTGTTTTGAGCCAAAGAGTGTTCTAACTACCCACCAAAAGAAAAACATTTATTGACTATTAATGGCTTAGACAAAATGGTTCACACATAAAATGGAAGAAAGCAAATAAATGTGGTACTTTTGGGGACCAATAGTTAATTAGTAAGAACTTGAGGAGCTACCAAACCAAATGATGTCATTTATGCCACCACCGGCCTTGGGTTGAATTGATTACATTCTGGCATGTCATACTTTTAAAAGCTATATGTATACTATTCTCCACGAAAAGAATGCTATCCACTTTCTTCAAATTCATCTTTTCTACTAACTTTTTTCTTTATTATTCCTATTCTGCGTTATAAATTTATGATCAGAATCGTTTATTTATTAGAGCTAACTATGAAAATTGGTGGAGAAAGTGAATGGAAAAGGTGGATAGCATTTCTCTCCCCATATTATCTAAGCTTTAATATATGTTAATCTTTAATTAGGCAATTAATGAATTTTTGGAATAATGTGATAAGGCCCCCACAACATCAACATTAAGATTTTTCAAGTATATTCACCCAAATCCCAAACCTAATAAAGGAAGGGGGCTCAATATAAAATTTTCAGAATTAAGGAGGAGAAGAACTATTGGACTATTCAACTATATATTAATGTTTAGGTCAGCCGCCAATCTTAACCAAATTCTGAATTTTAGGCACCTCTTTGTTTCACTTCAACAAACTTTTTGTAGTTGATAAGGCTGGAAATCTCTTCCTTTTGAAGTTTTGAGACTTGTAGAATGAATATTAAACATTTAATTTAACTCCATTTGATTTTGTTATTATTATAAAAAATTATTTCATCCTTTTTGTATAAACATGTTATAACTATTTTAAGAGTATTTTAAGAACGTTGGTGGGTGGAATGAGTGATAATGGACCATCATGACCTACCATTTGTCATAAATTAGTTAATTCGAAACCTTAACTATTCTACAAAACAGAAAATCAAGTCGTTCCAACAATTTAAACATTAATTAAAAAGTTTTTTTTTTAAAGTCTAATTGAAAAATAAGATTAATAAGTGATAACTCAGCCTCACACTACAGTATACTCCAGCCCAGTCTACTTTAATGATATGCGCTCTGTGAATAGTATTGAGCACTCGGCACTATTTACAAAATGTTAGAAATTTGTCACTATGCAACTATTTAAACTACTTAAAAATTATATTTATACATATATCTTATGTCTTTCTTATGTAAATATGTCAAAAACTAATAAAACCAATCTAAAATGCATACAAAATTCAAGCTTATGAAGTCACATACGCCCATGTTATAACGTCAAAATAACAATTACTAACTGCCACCGTCGAATAATGGCAATTTGCCAAGTTTTTTTTTAAAAAAATATACTCAAGTGCTCATCACAAAAAACACGAAGAATATTATAATGTGAGCTCATTTGTCAAAAAATATACCTATTTTTCATTGCAATCTTTTAAGTGGTTTATTTATCATTAAAGACTATAAAATAAACTTTAATAAAATCATTTACTTTAATTTAAACTATCATTTTTCTTATAAAATTATGATAAATTGCAAAACCATTCATAAAAGTTTGGTTTAATTATACAATGAAATGTATTTTGATTAAATTATTGTGTATTTGATCTATTAAAAAATTTAATATAGAAATAAATTTCTTAGTTGAAATTATTGTTGTCTACAAGATTTCAAGAACCTAATAAAACTAATAAAAATAATAATTAGTCTTGTCGGAAATTATCAAGATTCAATGGACAGAGTCCTCCCTTAGAAAGGGCAAAAAATTCTGCATCATATGCTAAGCCGTAAAAAGGGGCAACATGGACCCACTTTTTTTTTCTTTTTTTTGTCTCTCTCGAGCTTGAACCTAGACTACCTAGTATGGTTTTAATGTTTGAAAATTCTAAGACAATAATAAAATTTCTTTTGGAAAAATAACAATAATATTAATTTTTGTTTTGGTTACAGAAAATAATATATATATATATATTTAATAAAGGATGGTCATGATGACTCATGACTCATTGCTTGAATTTATTTAAATTTAGATATGTTTGCAACATGGAAAATGACTATGCTACATGCATGTTATATATATAGTTTCATTTTGGGTTAGATTCTCTTATTATATTTTATATGATAATTCTGTCTTAATTTATGATATATTAACATGACTTCATTTCAAATTTTAATTTAATTTAATATTATGTGATGATTTTTTATTTTTTTCTAAACACTTAAAATTTTAAATCCCAAAAAAGTATCATGTGGTTGTGATCAGGAGAACATTATCACTTTATAGAATATATATGATATATATGATGATGATGCTATTTTATTATCATTTTGCCAATTAATTTCATAAATGATATGTGAGCATATGTGATTGAAATCTGAGAAGGTCCCAAACTGAAACTGTCTGATTGTTTTTAAGCCTATGATCTGTACTCTTAGATTTTGGGCTGACCATTTAACTTCTTTTATTACAAAATATTGTGTGCAAGCTAAATTTGGTGATGCTACATTTCTGGGTATTTTATTTTTCCTGGACAAAACAACTTTTGGGTCACAAACTTTTTGGTCATATTCAAAGTACCAGAATCATCACAATGAAGAACAAAACAGTGAACACCGACAAAATCACTATTGACCAAAAGTTGATTGAATTTAATAACTAAACTGTGATATAATTTCAAAATTTATTAATCTTTAAGGGAAAATAAAATTTACATTGACCCACCATTGAAATATTTTTAACTTAAATATAAGTTTCTCTTTTTTTTTAAAAAAAAAAAAAAGACTAGTCTCCANAATATAATTTTCTCTTTTTTTTAAAAAAAAAAGACTAGTCTCCTATCCTTAATTATCAACCCACCATTGGTTGATTGGGTAATACATTAACCAGTTATAAAAAAATAAAGATAAAAACTTCATGTAGAGGCTTTTACAAGGACAACTACATAAGACATGCATGGTATATCTTATTCATATATGCCTGAATCACGAGTCAAGAGTGATGACTCAGTATAACCCACTAGTATATCATAACCACGTGTGACGTCACAGGAGGCACCATGGTTAATAGTACTGGTTAATTCATATTGAATTAATCTTTTATTTACTATGGTGAGGAGTGTACGTAGTTAATTTGGATAATATTATTAATTTGATTCACATCTAAAAAATAAAAATATAAATGTGGTGTTTTCATAAGCAAGCTTCACCTTAAGTCATCACACACCCTCCTCATCACTGACCCTCACACAAAGGTTAGATAGATCTTACCCAGCTAGTAATAAAATATTTAAAAACCAACAAGAAAATCAATTTATTATCAGAAAAAAAAAAAACTACTGAAATTACTAATTTAAAAAAAATTAAAAACAATAAATATTAATCTGAAGAAGACTAAAGAGGAGAGTGAGTTTCCAACTCTGACTTTAAGCATGATTCCTTTTATGTAAAGCCTCTGACAAAATGAAGTGGGAGTTACTGGAAGAAAGCTAATAATATTGGAGTTGTGTATAGTAATTAAGAATATATTTAGAATTAATTAATTAAAATTGATCTTTTGCCGACATATATGATTGTTGTTTCAATCTTCTTTGTTGGTTCCCAGATAGAATGATCGATAGTGGAAGTGTTGTTTTTTTGCTTGTCTTCTCTTCCCAAAAGGGAAAGAAGTCTAAACTCTCTGAACTTATACCAATTTACCAACACAAAAAGAAAGAAACAAAGGTATATATAAGATCGAGATTCAAAACCCAATTCCCAAAAAGCATATAATATACAAAAAAAGTTATAGGTGACTGTGAAAGCAAGTATATGCATGGCACATCTGAAACAGAAGAAAGAAAGAGACACAGAAATATGGAGATGATGAAAAAAGAGTGTATGTATGAGATTGTGAATAAAGACATACCTTTGGTTTATTAATACTCTATAGCTTCTACTTTTGCTCTTCAGATGATCAGTGGCTAGACTCTTACAACTCGATCACCTCTCGCTGCCGTTTTCAATGCTAGGTTAGGTACCAAACAGAGCTAGTAAAGAAGCTCCTTTTGTCTGCAAATATCGATATAGTATATATGGCTAGCTTTTTCTTTGCTTGCTTTAATTGTGTTTCATTGACAGTGAGCTATAGAGAAAGAAAGAAGGGCTTTTTATTGGCTGAAATAAAAGACGAAGGAAACAAACAGCACATGTCTCTTTCTACATGCACCTTCACTGATTTAACGCAATTTTGACACGTAGTTCACTGTCTCTAGCTTTGGTGGTTCTCTTTTGTATAAGTTATTATAATGCTGTAATATATATGTATTCTTTAATTAACCAATTAAGGGCTTCCTTTTCTTTATTAGTGTTATTACTATTAGTTAACTCCACAGGACGGGACACCCAATAGTTGTTAATTAATTAAGGTGAGTATTTTCAACCTCATACACATGTCTCTTTCTACATGCACCTTCACTGATTTGACGCAATTTTGACACGTAGTTCACTGTCTCTAGCTTTGGTGGTTCTCTTTTGTACAAGTTATTATAATGCTGTAATATATATGTATTCTTTAATTAACCAATTAAGGGCTTCATTTTCTTTATTAGTTATTACTATTAGTTAACTCCACAGGACGGGACACCCAATAGTTGTTAATTAATTAAGGTGTCTATTTTCAACCTCATCAAAGTGCTAAACACCAAAGCACATTCTAAATTTTTTAATCTTGGTATGTGATTGTGGTAGAAAATATGGCATTAGATTAGAGCTATGTTTGTAATTTTTTATCAGATTTGTAAGGAGTCGTCAATTGCTATATAAGAAATTAGATAGCATACACACATATACGCACAATAATATTGAGATTTTTTTATAAAACCTCATATCTATATTGTTACGTACGGGTGATAAAATTTCGGGGCAATCTTGGCATGTGTGGTGCATGTGTACACATGTGTGGGTCATGAAAATATGTGGTCAGACTCATCAATCGGCTTTTCATCAATTTGTTTGAACAGTTAGCGCATTTGTATGTATCAAGGCATAGCTAATTTCTGGATCATAAGATTTTTTTTGTATCATTGCTCAAATCTCATCAAGGTGGAGATTTTTTGAGAAAGTGACTTGGCTCTTAGAGCATGTTTGTAATCCCATATCACATTTAGGAGGATGAGTCATCAATTTATATAAGGAAATAATAAATCAGACCACACATATTAAGTTGAACTTCATACTCGTTTGTTATCTAGAGTGGGTAATTTAGAGGAACTATCAACATAGACCTGTTTGGTAATGCTTTTAGAAGGCTTAAAATTTCTTTCAAATAGTCTAAAGCACTTTTACTTGCATTTAGCAAAAAAATTAAAAGTATTTTTGACTCATAAAAGCATTTGGACACGCTTCCTAGAGAAGCACTTATACCAGGTGCTTCCTCAAGAAATACTTTTAAGTACATTTGCAAGAACCACTTTGATTTTTTATATATATTCTATTAACAAAATCAATTAGTTTATAAGAAAATAATGAATTATACCACACATACTAAGGTGTCCATCACAAGGTTTTTGGGTAAAACTTATACTCGTTTTTTGTCTCCAGTGATAATTAATTAAATCAAAGAGAATATCAACATATGGGATGTGTGATCATTATTAAGTCCTGGGTCATAATAAAGGAATAATAGACAAGTGAAGAACAACACATCAAATGATTATATTTAACGCGATTGTAAAACTAATATAAAATTGAAGTAAATTCAACACTTTGACGTATTCTCTCTTACTTTTTACTCTTTTTCTTATCGGATCAGATTTAGATTTAATCTATAACATGTCCCATCCATTTTTACAAATCTAAATAGGACCACACAAGACTTTGGGCAAAATAAAGCTGTTATCTACTATAATTGGGAATTTGGGACCATCTTTCTTGGGTCAACTTTATAAAAGGAAAGATATTTTATTCCATGATTTGACTGCTTATATGATTCATCAAGCGTGATCGCCCTTTGGAGTAAAATTCTTCAACGATAACATAATTTAGTTTGTTTCTTATTAATGGAAGATGCACGGCCTCACAGCTAGCATTTTCTTAAATTAATGGCTAATTACCTAGTTTACTCTTAAAGCTAGGCTAAATGGTTGGACACTACCCTTAAGTAATTTTCATTAAAATTTATTGTCTTTTGTGGTCAACGTTAAAAGTTGTGTTATAGCCTTATAGGTTCTTTTGAATTAGAGTAAGCTTAATTTGGCCAAAAAAAAAAAAAGGTAAAAAGAATTAGAGTAAGCTAAGGTTCTTTTCAATTAAAATAAACTCATAATTCACTGGATAAGCATTAAGTCATCCTTCTACCAAATAGCAGATGAGAGATGAACAATGAATATAAAAGGTCCTAATAAAAAAAAAAAGATAAAAAGATAATAGTCTCTAATTTAAACAATGAGAGATGACAGCTTTTAACAGGGCAGGAATATATATAACACATTGGTTGATTATTATTTGACTTAAACACGAATATATATAAAAATTAATACCAATAATAAATGAAACAAGTAAGTATCAAACATGATTAATTCGATATAAATATGATTAATTTGTTCAATTGTTATTATATATATGAAGAAAATGAATAATTTTTCTAGAGTAATTTTTTCAATCAAGACACATATTTTGGAAGTTGTTGTTGTTAATAATACATATTTCAAAGTGTACAAATGTAGAACACTTACTTTGAGTTGATAACAACACGGGACAAACATTCACTTAGTCAAGATGGACGTTAAAAAAAGGTCATTAGTCACGTGCCCTATTTTAAGGGGTAAAATGGACATCATCTTAATTAAGATATTAAAATATTTAAAAAATAAAATTCAAAGTAAAAAAAAAAAAGAGATGGCAGAAGAGCATATCCAACCCCCACCCCATGACGCCCCAACCCACCTCTGGCCGCACCCTCCCCTTCAATCACACCCACAATGCCTTCTTGGCAAGGGGTTTCACTGACATAATTCCGCCGTTCGACTCGCTAGTTCTTCTTCATGCCACCGTGCAAACTGCCACTTAGAGAATCTAGTTGCATTTTCGATGTGGGCTATTGCTAGGCCATCGCGTTGAAAGGGAATTAACCTACATTTGACCCATCCATCATCGCACCCGAGTAAGGAAGAGAGAGAGAGAGAGAGAGAGAGGGTGGGGCCGTGCTGGCGGGTAGTCACTTGAGGTTAGTAGAGGCGGGGTGGGGACTAGGGAGGGGGTACGACGTATTGTATCTCTCTCCTTTTTTTTTCTTTTTTTGTTTTATTTAGTTTTAATATCTTTTAATATATTTTAAGTTAAAATAGAATTATTCTAAAAAAATTAAAAATGTATTTAATATGAAAAGACCAATTTACCCCTCATTTAGACAGAATTTATAATAGAGGTGACGAAATGTCTCATATATTGATACAAACTCAAAGTAGGTGTACACTTTGAAAAATGGAATACGTATCATAAACTACGACAACCACCAAAGTATGTGTCCTGATGAGAAAAATAACCCATATTTTTAACTATTCCTTAATATGTATCATATCAGCCATTAAATAAATAACATAGCATTTTTTTGTATGATTTTTTAACATCATAATTAAGTAAAATTTCATTTCAAAAATTATGTGCAAATGATCTGTACTGGTGCAAAAATAAAAGGAAAGCTCACAACATATGTTGGTTAATCTAATTAAGCACTACACGCTTAACAATAAACGGATATATAGAGTTAATATTGAATTATTTGCATGTCAATTTTGATTAAACGAATTGAATTAAAGTTGTTTAAAATTGAAATGCAAATCATTAAACACTACATGGTTAATAATAACAGATCTGTTACCATGTAGTGTTTAATGAGATTAACCCACATATATATGTTGTGAGCTAAAATGTGCTTTTTATTTTTGAAAAATTCACTTAATTATGATATTATAAAATCATACAACAAGCATTGTCACAAGAAAAAGTTTATTTGTGTAGTGGTTAATTACTGTATGTTTTTTTTCTTTTTAAACAATTTGGAAGCATCTATAATTAGTGTTTAGTACCTAGAATTGATTCCACTAAGTGCGATTTCTTTTCCAATATTTTATAGAAAAATTGTACGTGATAATCATGTGCTTATATATACTAACCTGAAAAGTATTAGACACTTTTGGAGCCACTTGCAAATTTTCAAAGGTAAAAGGAAGAGCCAAAAACATGTGTTAGTTAGCAGATAAGGGTGTGTTTTTTAACCCAAAAAATCGACAACCGAATCGAACCAATCGGTTTGGTGGTTTTTTTTTTTGAAATCTCGGCTTTGGTCTTATAACTGAACTGAACCGATTATAGGTGGTGTCAAAACAACTAACCGACAATTACCAAACCAATTGCTAGCCGGAGTTACTGATAACTCACATTCACTATCGTGGCTCGCAATTCACTACCGAAAGCTCGCCGAATCCACTAAGCATTGTGCAAATTCACTAAGCGCTCGCCCATTTGGTTTTGTATCTCTCAACTCTCATTCTCTCTCTTACACTCTCGAACCCTTAACTCTCTTAGTCTCCATAAACCAACAACACAGAACCACCAGCTCCATCACCTCTACTTCTTCCACCACCATCGACCACCAACCCAGCACCACCCAACCTAGAAACCAGTCTCTCTCTTTCACAATCTCTCTCTCTTTCTCTCCTTCTGCCTCTCTTTCTTTCTCTTCAAAACCGATTTCCACTGACTGACATTGAAACAGTTGGTAACTGACAGATGGCGTTTCAATGGCATTTTCGTTTTGTGCTTTTCATTGGTGTTGGTTTGGTGGTCGGTTCCAGCCAATCAGTTCGTTCGAACTCACCCCTAACAGTTTCATGGCTACTATACCCCCTTGGGTTAGTTAAATTACTCAACTTTAGGGTAACATGAGAGTTGGCGCCAATATCAATAAACCAACTTAATTAAGGTACCAACCATGTGAAAAGTAGCATCTAGTTGTAGCAATCAACAGATGACTGCCTGAATGTTAGAATTTTTAAATATATATATATGATCAAAGTTAGATGATGTTTTGATTGAGTTTTGTAAGTAGAATTTTCAAAAGAGACCTAAAAAATAAAAAATTAAGATATAATCACAATGTTAGAATCGTATAATTAGTCAAAATGACACAATGGCTAGTATGAGGGACTAATTATGAGAGACTGTTTCTTAGAACCCTTAGATTAATCCAATGGCACATATTTAACCTTACTCATACCCATTTTATTAACCAATTAATAACCCGTTTTAAATTACTAAAGTACACTTTAAAACAAAAAATTCACCCAAAACTATTTTATTCTTCATCCCATTTTTGTCCCCATCTGTCCACGGGTTCACCATATACCTTTTTAATTAGAGGGTAGAATGTGGTTTTACCCAAAATTTCAAAATTATAAATATAAAACCGACAAATCAGATGTCATTTGATTAATTAAAGAGCTCTTATAAAACTCTCTCACACTCCCTTATAATTAATCCCTCATATTAGTCCGATTGTTCAAAATAATAATTAGTTTCTTATTAACTTTCTGACATACTAATGTTAAACTAATTCTATATCACCAGCTATCTAATACACGTGCGCGATTTTAAAAATACATAGCTAATTGCTGATATTTGCAGTTGTGCAGTTGAATCAACATTTTTATATTCTCTACCCTAACACCTTTCTCAGCCTTTTAGGCATTATATCTTCTAACCGAGCAGCTAAGCTGCTAAAGTAGGAGTAGCTTTAGGCTTTTCCAACTGGATTAGCTAATAATTAATTAATTAAGAGGTTGTTAAGTTTAAAAAACCATTACACATGAGTTGAGGCCAAAAAACAAAAGTTGATAAACAAACCCTAAAATTCAGAGTTGGAGCAGTTGATAAACAGTGCAGGTACTGCCATGGCCAGTTATCAATCAATCATAAACCAGAAATGGTGCTCCACTTTTAACTTTTATATATATCCTCAAATTAGTTGTATTTTTGTGGTCTTCAGTAACCGACTTTGCATATATAAACCATATATAGTGGGTGCGGGCATCAGTCATGAAAAGTTAGGATAAAATTATTCCAACTATTATGTATACCATATTTCTAATATAAATGAGACCCACTTGTATATATAGTGGATGTCACTTTTTTTAGAAATATGGTGTGAAGAAAATTATAAATTATAAATTTAATTGTTTTTCATGTGATTGGCATTTTGAACATCTTACCCACTTAAATGTCTATGCAAGTCCCTACCTACCATTAAAACACAACCAATTTGAAAAAAAAAAGGGTTTTAGTCTCAAACTTATTTGGGTTTAAAGGCATGTTGGAGCTTAAATAGGTATTCAAGTAAATTATGATGTTCGAAATGCCACTTACATACAAAGTACATCAGTTCTGGTCAAGTTTTTCATAAAAAAATTAAACAAGATTAACGACTTGAACTTAATTATTATAATATTGGAAGTACAATATTGAAGATCTATATAAGCTGAAAAAGAACAAACATAAAATTCAGATGCTTCTTTGAGATACAAGAGAACACTAGAAACATGGAAACACTAAAAAT
>QANT01000418.1:0-18128 GCA_003254885.1 Purshia tridentata
CGAAATTTCCAACGAAATCGAAATTACATTCCTTGTTTGCAACAAATGCTTCGGTAAGAAAAAACAGGAGGGCCGGTTCCTTTGACTGCAGCCGGCCTTTTTGGGCGTTAATGTTGCATACTGGCATGCATAAAAGCTATTAGTTTAATGTTTAATCAGTTTCCAAAAGCATCACTGACTGCCTAAAGATTAGTGATATTTTTCCTCATATTGGAGAGCTTAAACTTAATTTACAAAGAAGTCTTTTATGGGTTAATTACACTAACATCCTCAAACTATGATTTGTTTTGTACTTTATCCCTCTTACTATTTTGACACTAAATCTTAAAAAATTTATTCTGTCCAACACTCCATTCCATTTTTCTATTTTCCGTCTATTTTGCCTCTTTGGATGACACACATGGCCTTTCACCAGGGGTATTTTGGAGATCAGACCAATAAAAAGTTCCATATTTTATTTTTTATAAAAAAGTGAAAATTCAATTAAAAAATAAAGATTGAAAAAATACAAATTAAAAAAGTTAGCACAAACACACTCAAATCAAATCCCCTACCCTCACTCTATAGTCTTTCCCACTCTTCATATATGAAAAAAATAATGAAATTATAGGACCAAAATTATCAAAATGGAGATGAAGGAGACTGAAGTGAAAATTGGATCAAAATATTGGGCCATAAATGTAATTCAACATATTTTTAATTTGAAAAATTAAAAATTGATAGGAACAAAATTGTAATATAATAATAAAAATCGTAGGTGGATTAATTAAAAGACCGAATTCACGATTTAAATAACAGACATTATAGGTGTTCACTGAGTTTCTAACTTCGATTCAAATCAAAATCCAAAACCACCCAACGAACCCGAAACGAGCCAACGGTTCAGCGAGTCGACTCAGTAATCACCTCCTCCATACGATGAGCGATTCCTCGTCAGTAAGCATAACGACGTCGAATAGCGGCGGCGGCGGTGGCAGCGGGTCGGACGCGTCTCGAATCGGAGAGGTAAAGCAATGGCTGGCCCAGGAATTCTCCCAAGCTGGAAAAGAAGTGCCCCATTTCGAATATACCCCTCGTTCGGTGGCATATTTACACAACCTTGCCACTCTCTCCCAAGCCCACACCCAAGCCTCCAAGATCCTCGCCTCCGACTTCCGCCTCAAAGCCTCCGAATACCGCTCCCAAGGTCTCCCATTATTCGATTTATGTTATTATTGTTTATTATTATTCTATATGTATGTTTGAATGCGTAATGTGTAATGTGTAATGCGGTGTATGGTTTCTGTGTATTTTATTGATTGATCGATTTATTTTATTTGTTTTTTGTGGTTGTAGCTGCGAGGATTAGGGAGATATTGGAGAGTGTGGGGCTGGCACAGGAGGGTTTGGCGTCCAACGTGGTGTCGTCGGCGCAAGTCTTAGCGAATGTGGCCAATTTGTTGAATATAAGAGATACTGAGCTAAGCAGGTGTGTGTGTTGTGTGTTTTGAATTTTAAGCAATGTGGGATTTACATTCATTATGCTTTGAATACTGACTCACTCACTGTGCTGAGCTAAACCAGCCTATGATTAGAAATGTGGGTTTTACTTTTTACATTGTTGTTTGAATACTACTGAGCTGTCATAAGAATGGTGGGTTTTTAGTTTTCTTGTGGCGATGGGGGATATATCGTTGAGGAAGACCGGTGTGGAGGAGAAGAGGGCTAAAGCGCAAAAAGAGTCCAAAATTCTTCTCGATTATACTCGCAAGGCTCTTGCCAGATTAAATTATTTGAAAAGGTAACATCTTGTTGGATGTATTGCAAGAACCGTAGAGTTAAGGGCTTGAATTTGAATATTGCAGTTTGCTGAATTTATTGAGTTATTTCAAACTTTGGTAGAACACTTGCCCAACTAGAAGCTGATGTGGGTCCATGTGAGGCGCATATTGACTATTGGAAGACCAACTTGGGGGTTATGGCTGATAAGGAGAAACAATACAATCAACAGACTGCCAACTTCAAGGTATTTATTTATTTATTTTCTTTGGTTCATGATATTGTTGTTGATAATGTCAAGGAAAACATGATCCACACTCTCCTCGCCTTTTTTACACAAAATGCACCAATGTGGAGAGAAACATACATAAGGTCTTCTCCATAATCGTGAATATCAGTTTTTATTACGCTTAAGTTGCATGAAGCTGGATAGCAAATTAGATTTGTTGGTTTGTGAATGCAAACCCACCTCAATGAATGATGGAATAGAGGAACAATCAGGGCAATGTAAAATAGGAATAGCTGAGTCGTCAGGCCCTTGGTTTTCTCCCATGTGGTTTGAGGTTTGATTCCTCAAAGGTACATATCTAGCTATTTGCTAGAGTTGCCTGCCTCCCAAGGATTGTAGGGTTTGGTGGGCAGCGCCAGTTTCAAATCCGGGTCCGCCTGGGGGATTTCTGGTGGATTCATTACCCGCCCCCCCTTTTTTCTTCTTCTTCAGCCTCCTTTTTCCCAGCCTTTTGTTTCTATTCAATATTTTGTCTCTTTTTTGCTTTTTTCTTTTATAGGCTGTCTGTGAGATTAAGAAACAAAACCTCTAATCTCTTTAAATGTGCAGTCATGTAGGGGTGGGCTGCTAAAAGCCTAAATCCTCCTTTCCTCACCTCTTGAGATGTATGTGGTTCTTTTATGGGCTGTGTGGGAGGATAAAAGATAAGCCTCCTATCCCTTTCCTTGTTTAGGGGAGGAGCTATCTCTCTTTTTCGTTTTGTTTTTGGGTTGAATTTTTGGATTCAACAATAGGCAACACCCACCTTTTTGTTGTCCTGCATCATATAATGGTGTAAAATCAGTGACAATTTTTCAGTAGATGGCTGGTTTTTGAAATGGCAGTACTGAAGTTGCAGGAACGGATTTACTCATCCAGATTGTACGCTTGTTATTAGCTATGGGGCTTTTAGCCTTTAATGCTATTATGCAGTTAAAATTGTAACCTACAATACAATTTCTTTATTTATTCTGAACAAGAGTACTGCGGTAAACCTCTTGGACAGGATAAGCTTAATCGTCGGGGCTACTCTCCAGAGATTAGCCATGGGGTGTTGGTTGAACTGGCTGAGCATCGGAAGGAATTAGAGAAGAAGACAAAGCCTGTCGTTGATACTTTGAGAAGCTACCAAGACTTGCCGCCGGTAGTTTTATATATTAGTTAATTGATCAAAGTTTGTTTGTTCAAGTCCTAAAAATCCATTGAGTTATAAGATATGTGTATGTGCAGGATAAAGCTTTGGCTGCTTTAGCAATTGAGGACAAGAAAAGGCAGTATGCTGCTGCTGAGAAGTACCTCGAAGATGTGTTGCATTCAGCTCTTTCAACTTCAGAGTAATGCACCAGTAGACTTAATTTTATATGATCGCGTCCTCTCCATTTGTGTTTATATGTAAATATATATTGATTTTGTTACTGGAGAACTTGTTGATTCGATGATTGTTGCACAATTTGCCGTCTCATTGCATTTGCTACTTTTGTTTCTGCTCGTGGAGTTAAATTTGATGGAAAGTTTTATTGTATGGAGTTGATGTGCTCCCGAAAAGTATGAACATAATATTACCGTTTCTGTAGACAAAATGTTATTTACTAGCATTTCAAATGCTGCTTACATACTTTTATAGACCTAAAGGTCATGTACTCTCTTTTGACTCAGTTCACAACCAAAACATTATTCTTTAAATGAACAAACAATTTTGGTCGTTGTGTTTTAACTCAAAACAAATTTGGTTCACCTAATTTCAAAACTCTGCCTATAGTTATTGTGTTTTATATTATTTGCAATTTAAAGATATTTTATGACCAAGATAAAAAAAAAATTTCAAATTAAAAATAATAAATTCACTAGTTTTATTGAAAATGACAAAAGATTATCTATGCAACCTTTGATTTAATTTTTAAACAAAATTGAAATTTTAAGTTTGTTAAAATTATTCTCATATTGTCAAAAACATAAAACACATAAATCAAATGTGAAATTTTGAAACTGCATAGACCAAATATGTTTTTGGATTAAAACACATTGACTAAAAATGTTTTTTTCCTTTATTATTTATTTTTTTATTTTTTGTCTAAATGGCTTAAAATCGTTGGAATCCAATTCATTTGACTCTTTATCTGAATCCTCTTCCTATTTTCATGTGCTTACTTTTGCATGAGTTTGTTTAATCATAACCGTATATTGCAAATACAAGGATGTATGAGCAAAAGAGTGATAGATTCATAATATTTTTGGGTGTGGCAATGTGGCTGTGATCAAATGTGGACTTTTGGATATGGAGACCAAGGTGAGGCAACCGTGTGGGGCTCCCCATTATTAAGGGGTCCTGAATTTCACTCCCTATATATTTCATTAAGCCTAAATTAAATAAATAAATAAAGCTCCACTCGGAAAAATAAAAATGTCATGTGAATGAATTGAGGTTGAAAGGCTGGAAGTTTTTGTTTTTAAAAAAAGATTAAAGGTGATTTATGAAACACTGACACATTATTTGAGAACTATAATTTAAAATACAAATTTAAAATACTTAGCACTACTCTTATTTTATGGAATAATGTTTAAGAATCCTCTCTTTTTATTTAGCCAGTCGTTGATTTCTTTTACCTTTAGTCTCAACCACTCCACTTTATTTTTATTTTTTTCGATTACATTAAAAAGAATCGAACCATAAACCTAACTTAATCTTAACCCTTACCCACCACTCTCACCACTTGAGCTAATCCCAACGTCTTTCAACCACCTCACTTCATTAAAGTGAACGACGGTAATTCACAATTTAAAAAATTATTCCCCTCTAAATAACATCATTTTGACATTAATAGCAAAATATAAATATAAAACCCGTAGAATTATCAAAACATGTTGTATTAGATAAATACAATATCAAAAAGGGATGAGAACTTCACTTGAAAAGTTGAAGACCTAAAAACCTCTAATTTAAGAGGTCATAATCCCATTTTAAATCTACAGGGGACAACTGGTTACAGATTGGTAGAGTAACTAGAAAAATGATATTGGTACCTATATACATAGAAGGATAATGGGTTTCTATGGAATTTGTGAAGAAATTACAACAAATTAAATTAGATGAAATGCTTCTTCCACGAAAAAACGAAGGTATCAAGCTGCAGAATTTTTCAGTCGGAGTATTTGAAGCCTTTCTTCATGGGAAATTGAAAGCTTGAGAAGTGAAGTTTGGTAGTAAGTCTATATGAACATTGTCAATTGGTTGGTGGATATTACCTGCGACTCCCGAGCAATGCTGCAGCAACCCCACCTGCTATAAGCCCAACAGCACCAACAGTAATGCCTATTCCAATAAACCCATCTGCATTCCAAAACATGTGGTTTTACAATTCCTTTGATTTGGTGTCACAATGTTGTAATAAAGAAACAATTCTTCACATTCATTACCTTTGGAAATTTGATCCTCCACTGTCTTTTTAAGGTTCAGAGCCTGTCTCCAATCAGGGGCTATCTGCAAAAACAAAAAGGTTTAAACTAATTATTTTATTAAAAAAATCAGCACAGATAGTATGTAAGAACAATCCGAATGGCGACAGGCCGAAGCCAACTCATATATACTATTAGTAAGACAAGTCTAGTCTTTCTCATTGTTGTGGAAAGACATGCCATTTATGTCCCCTTTACATGAATTAATTTAATAATCGATTTAAAAACTAAGATTATTATACTAGTTGCATATTACCACACTTTCATATTGCTTTCTTTCTCCCTACTATAACTTCCATCACACTGCACATGCATTTTGTAATGCTTCTAGTTTGTATAAATGAAAAGAAAAAGTGGGACAGATGGTCTGCAATATCACAGTAGATAAGTCAACACAACATTAATTTTGCAATGATTTTAAAGTGCAGTAGAAATTATATGATAAACTAAAGTAAATTTCACTATGCTGAAAATCAGCTTATCCCACGCTTGCATTTAAAATAACAGATCCTATGAAACAAATAGCAACATTCTGGCTAGAATTTCACTAAATAACGGTTACCCAACCATATGCTAAATGTAAGACGCACATAAACATGTAGCAGAAAGGAGAGATAAATGCCACTAAAAAATTTCTGGTAAAATTATTTGCAATCCCACAAAAAAAAAAGAACAAACCTCTAAGCATTTCCCCACAAGACTCCGACAGTTAGAATATTCACCAGTTCTGTAGTATCCAACAGCCAGAAGGTAAAGCTTCTCTCTTTGATGCAAAGGGGACAGAGTGTTGGCCAATGCAGCTGTACATGTTTATATTCTTCAGTGGTTTTCAAAATAAGGTTAGAGAAAAAACTAGATAATGAAAATCGGCACTCCCAATATCCAACGTTAGAAACTCAAAAGCACCAGAGATGAGCTAGAACAAAAGTTCTTCAGTTCAAAGCAAAACAGAAAAACAATCACGATTCACATCACAGGCGAAAGTGTGTAGCTAATTTACATTTTACTTTTAATGGACAAGGCTAACCATTTAAGTAAAAGATAGGTGGAATTTTATAATGGAAATGTTATCATTAACAGACATCCAGGAGGGCTCAGCTTCTTGAAGTTCCTAAATTGACTTGTGGCATGGAGGGTCTGGTTCCAATTGCTTATTGCAGAAGGAACTAAAAAAAAAGCATACTCTAATTAATTTCTTGGGAGAATACTTTTGTTTGTGAGAATCAATAAAAGAGATTACTTGCAATATAAAACTATACTAACACCATAATTTTCCTGTTCTATAGAAAAACAATTGTGTGAAAAGAGAATGAAGATTAAAAAAATAAAAAACTAATCACCAAAAACCAAAAACAATTTGAATTATTTTTTCTTTCAGTTTTCCCTCATTTCATATTCACATGAAATCTCTCATATCTAATCTCCCACTCTTCCATCTATCTCTTTAACTAACAACCAAAAACATAAACATTATGAAGTGGGCCCAACATATACTTTAAAACTATTTTTAGTTTTTATTTCAAAAACCATTACACTTGTCCTTCTCTTCCTTCACAGATTATGTTTTCATTTTCATCTCCTTCTCCTCTCTCTTTCTGTTTCTTCAATAAAAACAAAAAGCAAAACCTTACCAAATGGCCCTACAACTTATATAGCATAATTTATACCATCGTTAGAGCATGTACAATAGTATGGCTAAATGTCATACTAAAAACCATATATAGTGGAATTGATAAAAAATCCACTACAATGGCATGACTATATTTAGCATTTGCTATGCTAAAGCTATATTTTTCACTATATAAGTGTATATAGTGGAAAATATAGCAAATGCTATCGTGGATGCCAAGAAACTTGTGGCCCCACGTTAGGAAAAGCATATGAGGAAAGAGAAAATTGGTGTTGGTTGGTGAGATTCGATTGGTTGGGAAGAGAGAGAAGAAAGAGATTGTTGAAGATGTGGGTCCCATAAGAAAGAGAATTAACCTTTATTTGTATGTTGTTAGAGACTTAGAGTCAATGTTTTATACACTTGACTTGCCCTCTTTGGTTGAATACAAGATTATAGCTTTTGTACCATTGGAGCAAAAATCACAAAAGCTATAAAAAAAAGCTAAAAATATAACATTTAGAATAGTTTTTAGCTTTTTTCCATTGTACATGCTCTTAGAGATTGTTCAGTGGAATAGTCATGTCTTTATTTCATGTAAAACTTACGGTTTTTTACACAAATAGAATTGTAAAGTGAGTGGTTGGTGGTACGACTGCCCCATTCAAGACTTTTTCCATGAGAACACATACTAATGAGACAAATGTGCAGCCAACTAAGAGAAGATTGATCCAATAAAAGTTTTAAACAATTATACTAATTAATATTCATAATGAAAGGAATCAATCATAATCAACCCATGCAATCACGAAACTTGCATCATAAAAAATGCGCACTGAGAAATTAATGTAGGTGTTTATAAATTATAGTACCTTCGAGCATGGCTATTCCATGCTGCACATCTTCTGGATGCGTGGAGTGAACGAGTGCCCATGACAACCTCATTATGCTTTCGCTCTTATGCTCTTCAGAGTCACCCTTGCTGGCCTCCGCAACTTCTCTCTCACACCCCTGAATCACAAAACCCAATTTAATGCCAACAGAAAAGGCAATGTTGATGAAAAAAGTGGATTCAATTTTCCCGGGAACCAAACGGAAAATGAACTTTGGGAAATCAGAAATTCAGAATAACAAGGGTATGTGGTAACCATGATGACATCGCGATCGCACCAGGGTATCTGATCTCCGCTGCCCCAGAAAAAGTTAGCGACGGAATCAAAAAATTTGGTCATCACGTCGTCCATCTTTGGTTGACTCTGAACCTCCCAAGGGATTTCAAGTGTGACCTTTCGGTTTTCTATTTATAGGTTTCTGTAGGGAAAATGTTTATTACGATTTTAGAGTCTTTAGACCCAAAATGGGAGTTGGGGTATATTATTATTATTTTTTTTTCCTGCTTAATTTGGAAGAAAGGAACTGATGTTGTATATGTGTTAAGGATTCTGGTTTACACAATTATTTGAATAATAATGCTATATTTGCCATATTGTATACTAAAAACAAACGTAAAGTGGTATAAAAATGTAATAAGTAAAACATTATTGTTATTTAAATATAGTATATTAGAAATGTTTACTAAGGAGTTGATGAGATAAAAAAATTATTTTGGAAGGAGAATTTGAATTTGACAACTCTCGAATAAAGACAAAATGTGCAACTGAAGTTCATTTTGTAAATTGGGATTGGCTGAGAATAAAAACTCTGTCATCTATATCTGAGTTGGAATCCTCTCTTTTCTTTTGTAATAAAAAATAAAAGTTCATTTTTATGAGAAAATATACAATTAAAGTGCATTTTTGTGAGAAAATATGTATTTTGCTTATGTTTTCAATCAGTACCGATAAATGATCTAGAAAAGTTCAATATTAAATTCTTAAAGCAAATATAATTGCAATGAGATTAGAAGAGTTTTGTTTTCAGCACATTTCCAACCATGGACAGCGACCATGGTGGCAGCCATGTTTGCCGCCATTTTGTAGTCAATAAAGGAAATTAGGAATAGAGTTTAAGGAAGGAAAGGAGGAAAGGTAAATTTGAAAATATTGGTAAGTGTGAGAACAGTACATTAATACTTTGTTGGGTAAAAGGGTAGGAAAATAAGAAAGACAGGTGGGAGGGAATAGCGGCACTAATTACAAATAGCCCCATCAACTTTCACTGTATGCCAATTTAGTCCCACTTTTAATCTGAACAATTTGAACCATGAATTATGAACTAGGGCCAATCGTAACCTTTTGCAAATAAGATCGTTTAAATGTGGATTGCAAATGCACATGCTTGGCACATGAAGAATTAGGACCTGGATTCTCTACCTTGCTTCCATGCAAGGCTAGTACTAGACTTCAATCTTAGTCTTTGAACACAATCTCTCTCTGCCTATTCTTTCTCTCTCTACTCCGTAATTAAAGACTGGTATTACCAACCTTACAGAGAAGCAAGACATGGGATCTAAGTTCAAAGAATTAAAAGACCACTGTTTGAATGCTTGGATAGAATACTTGATTGTGGGTGTGAACTCATGATGAATTAAGAAAAGAGTGGAGAGAAAAGAGGAGGGCAAGGTCAGAATGCATTAAATGGTGAAAAATTGAACATAAATAATTTCAATAATTGAATGCAAATTCCACATCACTTATCAGTATTGTACACCTACTAATATAAAGTGTTAAATTAGATACACAATTTACTGCTTATCTAGCTTCGTTTCTTGCTACATTTGATTCTTTGTACGGACAATTTGCATTCAGAAGTAGGAAACACCTTGCTTGATCCATATCAGTTGACAACCTAGTAAATTCTCTCAGCCGTGGAGACGGGACGAAGGAAGACAACAATGACGGTGATGTTGTCTTTGCTGCCACGCTCTGCAGCTTCTGTCGCCAATCTCTTTGAGCACATTCCAGGCTCTTTGACGGTGTCCTTGATTATGCTTACAACCTCTGCATTGCTCACAACATCCCACAGTCCATCACTTGCCATTACCTGCCAAGCAAACAGGTTTTTTCAAAACAATAAAAGGAAAAAAGAAGAAATTATATTTTATATTGTATATTCTAAGATTAAATGTTTTTAAACACAGCAAACTCTATATTTGCCATTGCCTATCAAACAGTATCATGTCCATCTTGTATGTTTCTATAAATCCTTCTACTACAAATAGATAAATTATATTGTGAGAAGCAGACCCTAGAATCCATTGGAATAGATGAGACATATATGAAGTCTAATTCTTCATTAAATATCATTCCCATTTCAATAATTTAAAGAAAGTGGTGGAACAAAAGTTCACAAAAGCCTAAGGACAATTAATTCTCCTGAACCCTAGGGGAGGAAATCCAATATAGCGTCTCACAATATCCCCCAAATAATTGAAAAATAAAAAAGCACTCTCTAAGAACACTTCAGTACATAAAATTAATGCAGAAGGCAATGAAAGTCTTCACAGAATAGAGTTACATTCAAACAAGACGATGGGCACTTGATATATTAGTTAGATGCATGAACCATGTGAAAGCCTTATTAAATTCGGAAAAATGATATACTTTTAGCTCTGGCAAAAAATTAACATTTTGATCAATTGTTCAATGGAACTATGGACTAAATATATATAAAAGAGAATGAAAAGAAAGTCTTCGACAGAATTTGCTTTAAGAAATTATGAAACATCTTGGATAAGTATGAATTTTCCTTGTCAAAAATAAATAGTATACAAAAAAACTTTTCCAGTATTCTTAACCTCATGGAACTTTTTCACTCCTAACCAAGCTCACTGAAAATTTTACATTCAAGCTAGCATGGCATGAATGACAGGCACTAGCAGAATATGGTCTAAAATGCAAGAACTTCCCAGTCAATATTAGTTGTTTATAACTTTATATTAATCTAAGGGCAACTGCTTAAATGTGTAGAACTTTATTAGAACCCAACAGTTAATGGCCTTGAAATCTTTCTTCTGTCTTTCTTTGATAAGTAAGTCGCCTTGACCTTTATTCAGAAAGGGGTTCTTTCCTCGTTCACTTTTTATCCTTTCTTCCATTGAGATGTTTATATATGCAACCAATACAGATTTTTCCAAAATTCAACTGAACTTTATCCATTCAAATTTTAGTAATGTAATATAATGTCCAATAACCAAATAATAGTCCTTACCAAATACTCATCCTCTGCAGACAGAACAGTTTCAGTTATCTCTGGTTCTGCTGTTACAGCAGGCTTTAGATCATCATCACCTAGGGAACGAGTGACCTGTTGAAACAAAAAATGTACAACAATGGTTGACAAGGAATCTTCTAATGTAATATAGACTAGTATTGTATTAATTTCTCTTTGGTAGCTTTTTATATATAAAATAACCATACATGCGGCCTAACTAAGTGCCGCATATGTGGAATGTAAACAATGAAAAACACATCATTGTTTCCCTTGCCGAAAACATCACTTTTGAAATTATTTGCTTTTGCTCTCATGCAAATTTGATCAGTTGTCAAATTTATTATAATTCATCAAACAAGTTCTGAAAAATAACTAGAAACGAGGTTGCTAGTGAGACTCCCATTTGGAAAATAATAAGATTCTGCTCACGTAAGTATAAGCATACAATCCATTTCATCACCAAACCAAACTGTAGAACATTACATTTTTGGAAGACAGCACTGCACGACATCATGATAATTAAAGAGACAAACCTGAAGAGCAGCAAGACCAACCCGCCAATTATCAACTTGCCACTTTACGTGTCCCCCTGCAGCAATAACCCGCTCTCTCTCCTCAAGACAGCTTGCAACATGATCCTAATATGTCGTTGATTATACTTATGAATATAACACATTGTAGTAAACCAGAACAGCCGAACAAGAATGTAACATTCCCACTCACCTTGCTTAGAACAAAGGGGCGGCCAGCTCGACATAATATCGTCCTGCAGTCACCTGCATTAGCTACAAAAAGCTTGTTTCTAACAATAAGAGCAACAGCTGCAGTGCAACCAGGATGCCAGTCTTTCTGGATTACTTTTTTGGATTTACGACAAAAATCCAGTTCAGCTCTAAATGCAATATCTGTCTTAATGAACGCTTCGGATAATGCTTCACTTGGACTGCATTTATAGATAAATAAATTACAGTTGAAAAAATATAAAATATAAAATATACAAAATGTTGGAAACCAAAACTGCAGAAAGGAATAAACCTGCTGATCGAACTTAAAGCTTGCAAGAATCCTGGAAAAGCTCGAGCTGAAAATTCAGCAGCTGCCGCACCTACATATGTTGCAGTTATGTCCACTAAATTATTATGCAATTGAGCACTGGAATGTGGATGCACTAAGAAATAGTCCAAGGACTTGAATCAATGCTGATCCTTCTAGAAGTCCCAAATACAATATTAGAATTTAAGTAAATCACCTCTATGACCATCAAAAATGCCAAAAACATGGATATTCCCTTCATTGCACATATGGGGCAAAAGGAAATGTGTATCCTCCATGGTCTCCCTTCTCCCACATGTAGCAAAGGATCCCCAAGAAAGTATTGGATGGTATGCGAAAACATCATTTGAAGCATCGAGCCAGATTTCCATACCGGATTTACTTTCACAAGCTCTTTTGGTTAAATTTTCTCCTTGAGTAAACCAGTTAATACCCTCTTGATAAGCTTGAAAGTTGTTGGCTGAACATATAAGTTGATCACCAAGATAATTAGGAGATTTTCTGAAGGGAATATCTGGTTCCTTCGTTCTCTTTCTGTGTTCCAAAATTGTACCAAGTTCTGCAACTATATCATCAAAAGAAGGTCTGTTTTGAGAATTTGCATCCCAACACCTCTGTATCAGTGATGATAAAGTTGATGGAGCACCAGACTCGGGACCAGCAAGAATGGGTCGCAATTCATCAGACACCACAGCTGCTGTAAGTTGCTGCTCAGTGTAGTTCATTTCTAGTACAGTGTGCGCCTGCCAGCCATATAATTATTATGCCATGAGCTTTACACTGTCAAATATGAGGAGTCAAATCCATTTTAAAAGCCATCTTCAACTAACTGCATAATGGAAAAACTACAAATTGTGTTTTACATTAAATTTATGATCCACCACTATAGAAATGAAAATGCTTACAAACAAGACCAATAATCTAAAGGTCCAATCTGAGATGGCGGTAAATTACTTCTGTATTAAAAAGTCATGAAAGCCAAAAAAGGAACAAGTTTTTTCGAACTAAGCCTTTTCTTTGTACATTAAAGTGCAAACATGTGTATCAGCAAAAATATTCTATAAATCAATATCTCCAATCATAACATAAGTTGAGCTAGATAAAAATAATAAAGGCTAACCTGGGCTTCCGCACGAAGATCAGTATATGGAACAACCCCAGTGAGAAGCTCACTGCAAGAGGATCATATTGAAATTTCATGTTCATTGGAAAAAGAGAAACGAAAAAGTATATTAAATATTTTTCTATATAGTAAAAACAATAACAAATAAGAAAATTATTGGTATAAAAAAGTAATAACCCTAATACTACTATCCAGAGTGATGTGACAATACGACAATCTAATCGATCCAAACCAAAGGTATTGATGGGAATGTGAAAGTTTTAAGCTTATGGCATAGTGATATAATTACTGCACTCTGCATATGAAATCTCTAATATTAGATTCGATCAAGTGTGCACCAACAAACATGCGCACCTGATGCCGAGCGCTCGGTAGAGTAATTTTAACACAGTTGAGCGCTGATTGCAGCGCTTGCCACTGCTTCCTTCCCCAATTTTTTAGGCTAAACCCCCATCTTTTCACCTCGTCCCCTTCTAGGGTATAGAATGGGCTCCGCCCAAAATCCCGGAGCTAAACCATCACATAAACGCTGAAAAACCAGCACCGCTCGGTAGTGCAAAATTTTGCAGCTACTGACCACTTGGCAAAAGATGCAAATGTGTGGACGTTCGCACCTGAATATGATTGTAAATATATATATGAATTCAAGTGTGGCTGTCTGAGTGTTTGAAGACTCAAGAGACATTTCACAATGTGTACGTCCCCACTTGAACCGACATGTATATATGTGTGTGTGTGTGTGTATATATGCAATGCATATTAACACCACACACACACATACACACAGAGCTTTACTTTCATTAATCTTATCAAAATTCTAAAGTATTTTTTCACAGAAATTGGCACAACACATGTCATTTTATATCATAAATAATAACTTCCATGGCCCCGGAACCTGACATATCTACAACATAATTTCTTAATGACTTGAACCGACATGTATATATGTGTGTGTGTGTGTATATATATGCAATGCATATTAACACCACACACACATACACACAGAGCTTTACTTTCATTAATCTTATCAAAATTCTGAAGTATTTTTTCACAGAAATTGGCACAACACATGTCATTTTATATCATAAATAATAACTTCCATGGCCCTGGAACCTGACATATCTACAACATAATTTCTTAATGATTTTCCAAGCTGACACATTCCTTGTCTCTGCATGATGTGCATATTTTCTAGGTCAGAGGATTTATGAAGCATATAATCAGTAACCATTTTAGACCATTCTTTTCTTGGTATCACTATAAATTCGTATTCATCCAGGTTAAAAATATACTACCATCATGCATTAAATCCTGATTTCAATAAGTATGAACGCAAATGTCGGAGAAATGATATTAATCATTTTTTGACATTTAAGGAACTAAAAGGTAGATTGATAACAAACCATGTTCTTAACAAACAATTGAAAATAACTGTGCACACCTATGCACATAATTGTTCAAGACAGACAATCAACTATAGCATTCCTGGTAGTGGTAACAGGTCACAATCAGCACTCACAGCTACAAGAACGCAAGTAGGCTATTGACTATTGAGCCTGCCCAGCCTAGGCAGGCTTATGGCTAGGGTTGTTATCCATCCTATTACAAAGAGTTTTTTCGAGTCTCATAGATACAGTTTAAGATCCATCTAACAGAAATTTGAGCCCAGAAATCTATCCTCTTATCAATCCAGCTTCAGTTTTCTTTCTTCTCTTTGCTAGAATCTGTTGTGTGAATGCTGAATATTTGTTCTTTATGCCTATGTTTGTGTCTAGATGCAAGAGGACATATGCGACACCATTTTGCATTACGTTTAACTTGTTTATGCTGTCCAAAAATGGTATCCAAACATGTCTAAGCTCTTACAACAGCATCACTTTTAAGTTTTACCCTTGAATGATCAAAGCAACAGTACAGAAACTGAAGGTCCATCATTAGAAACCTGCAATGACCTTAATATGAAGAATTTAAATAAGACAATTTCTTAAGCTTTGTGAGATACAATGAACTATTCAATTTCAACCTAAGTCACCACATAGCGATTGCAAAATGAACTATTTGGTCAAAGTCTTCAAACCATCTATTTTCATGACTTTTAGTTACATAGGTTCTAAATGCAGCATATATCAAAAAGTTTATATTGTATCAGAAAACTCGATAGTCTTGTTACATCCACTCACAGTTCAAAGATCGTAAGAGTACGTACAAGTACCATATATAAATTTTGTTACAAAAAGAAAATTTAAATACATATGCAATCTTACTTGATTGATATACCAAAGCTGTAGACATCTGATTTTTCTGTATGTATTTCCTTCTTTAGTATTTCAGGTGCCATGTAAATGAGTGTGCCAACCATATTTCTTTTGTGAAAACCTCCAGTAGGCTTGCCAGATGACCTCCAGTTCTCACTAGAAACTCCTCTAAGATCTTTCTTGTATTCCGCCAAACCAAAGTCTGCTAAGTGTGGATAAAGATCGTTGTCAAGCTGCATCATAGGGGAATAATATTAGTTAAGGGCCTCAACTTGTCCAAAAAAAAAAAAAAAAAGAATTTATGTTTAGTGTTTGCTATAGAATAAGATACTTAAGAGAGGCAATTACAAGAATATTTGCCGGTTTCACATCCCTATGCACAATCCCGAGGTTATGCAGATATTGCAAAGCCTTTGCTGGAAAAGGAAAGATTGGAAAGGAAAACAATGTAAAATCACCTAAATATATCTTTATAGAAACTTCTGATGGAAAATGGTGCAAAATGTAAAGTTACTAATTGCAGAAATAAGCTCTAATTGCCAACATCAAGATGAAGTAAGTTTCATCAATTTATGATGTTGCACAGTACAACAACTTGACCAACTCATCAATTGATCCTAGGACATTTTGTGGCTATCCACATTCGTAATTTCTAATATATTTTTCTGTGAATAAACTTCTGATAGTATATCATCCACTTAACATCCAAGAAAACAAAACAAAACAAAACCACATACACACACGTTACTCAAAGGACTAATTGCGGACATCCCCTCTAGTGAGGCTAATATTCACTGACCCCAAAGAGGTTTAAAATATGTATATGAGTATAAGTGTGTGCATGTGTGTGTGTGTGTATGGCATGCGTGTGTTTGCGTGTGTGTATTGTGACACTTAATACCCTTGTGGTTCAATAAAGAGGACAGAAACCATTTAATTGCAAAATTAATTATAATACGCTTTTTATGCTAAAGATTTACAATGCATTTGCCAAATAATTAGTTCACATTTTCTCTCTTAATAGTAGGTTTGAATGCTAAGACAATCTAACTCATGATAATACTTAGGAACAATCACTGAACCAACAAAGTCATACCTAAGTGCACAGCAATCACAAGCACCTGGTCGATACTGGGACTCCAATCTTCCACGTGTAATTTGTCCGATAAATTGGGAGGTTCAAAGAATTCGAAGAAATACATGTAATTGGGTGGCTTTGCATGTGCCGCTACCAGTTTCGCTAACCCCGGGTGATCTAGCTTACTTCAATATTATGATTAAAACAAAGGCACAAAAACAAAAATATTAAATGACTTTGAAGGGTCATCATTATCATAATCATTCATCGCCTTCAGATGTTCAACATATATTCAAATTCATATGCATACATACGCATATGCAACTATATACTTATAGCATTCATGCAATGTACATGTAAATATATACATATATACATAAAATTACCATAGCAATTGCAACTCCTTGTGAAACTTATCAAGGTCTTCAGAAGTAGACAAGATGGGTTTCTTCACAGCAACTTTCTTCTCATCCAAAATTGCTTCATATACAAAACTCTCAGCCCCTACTCACACAATGAGAACCAAAAATCAATTATTTAATCAATGAAAACAGACCAAATAAAAACAAGTTGCGGTAGCCATTGGGCAAACAGAGCCTTAGCTAGAGTCGGTTACCTCGGGCAATTGGTTTGAGGAGAGTGTAGGACGAAGGTGGAAGATGGAGAGGAATGGAAGTGCTGCTGCAGCAACCTCTAATGCACGCGTTTGGCTCCTCAATTTCTAGCCCCATCACCGCTCTCTCTCTCTCTCTCTCTCTCTCTCTCTGGTTGTGAGGCGTGTGGCGAAGAAGGGAGTGAGGATTTAAAGGTGCGAAAGGCAGTGTCGGAGTGTACGGGAAAGAGGTTGGGTGCTTGGAAGTTTCGTTCGGTTAGACGGGATGAAATGACCAAACCCAGCTTCAATCATTCCCACGAGTTTGGAAGTTTTATCACGTTTTGTAGGCTTTTTCGCATTTTACCCGCTCTTAAAATTTTATGGTCGATCTCATAATTCTCATTTACCGTCTCCAATTTACCGTCTGAATTATAAGTTTATTGTAAGGGAAATTTTAGCCATATCCAACAATTTTCTTTTGATACTTAACATATATTTTAAACTTGAATGAACCATTTTATCCCTTAGTAAAATTACCATTAAAGACAAATTATAACTTTTAAAAAATCAAATTTTTTTTCTATACCCAACATAATACCCAACTGCTTTATCAATCCTAACCTAACCATCCTCACTCATCCTCTCTCACACTTACACCCTCTCTTACATTTACACTAACANTTACACTAACATCAAATTAAACTCTAACATCAAAATAAGGGTTTTTAGGTAGATGAATCGTAAAATTTTACCCTATGAGCCTCCAAATGATGTATGCGTGCAT
>QANT01000419.1:0-19134 GCA_003254885.1 Purshia tridentata
TATAAGTTATAAACTTATACTGTAGTACTGTACATGCTTTACTAATTACTAACGATAGTTTGGGGATAATGTAAAACCCATATAATCAGCTTTAACCAAACATATCTAGCATTATAAAACCTTCAACACCTTTAGGCAGTAGCAAAGTTTTATAAAGTAAAAATACATGTTTTGTTGAAACCATAATAGGCTGATTCTATTCAAAATTAAGTAAAGTTTAAACCTCCTTTGGGAGAACCATTCACATAATAGATCACAATTCGATCTAGTTCCTTAGTCTAGAAAATTTTAATAAAGTTATACTTTGGTAATACAAATTATTAAGTCTCTAGACTTGTTCTGTGATCAAGATTAACTTGGCAATAAGCTTTAATATTCTCAACCAGAAAGTCAATCCAAAGCCAATTTGACAACATGCTAAAACTTAGGTATAAACTAGTAAGTATATAGTATAGGCAATAAGAATTACATAAGAATTTATTTAGTATTGCATGCAAACAGAAAAACATGAAAACTTTAAGCTATAGGCTCAGAAAATTTTATGAGCTATAATATCCATAAATAAAAAAACAAACTGATATTGCTCAAAAGAATGAGGTAAGCAATTAATCCTTAATTATTCATATAAGAATCTAGTAACCTAAATATATTAGGTCTTCTTATGCCATAAAACTCATAATCCCACTTATCCATTTACTTATTCTGCAGAGGCTGCATAAATTATTATGTTTAGAATTTAGTAATTGATGATAAGTCTATTTATATATATACAACAAGGTTCTATTGTGGGATTTCCACAAATTAGAAGTTTGTGGGATCCCCCTTGTGGGGCTCACACGAGTTGTTTTATATCGATCTGAACCGTTTATTTTTTACATCTTCATTGATAAATCATCCTTGCAAAAAATTAGCCAAATTGGAAACCATTTGCCTATTTAACTTTTACCAAACAAATGGACGGTTTCATAAAAAATATTTGGTTCGTCCATTTGTTTGATCAAAGTTAGATAGGCAAATGATTTCCGATTTGGCTAATTTTTTGCAAGGATGATCTATTAATGAAGGTGTAAAAAATGAACGGTTCGGATCGACACAAAACAACTTGTGTGGACCCCACAAGGGGAATCCCACAAACTAAAAATTTGTGGGAATCCCACAATAGAGCCTTGCTGTATATATATATATATTCTTACATTTTTCTCCCACTTGGACTATCATCAATTATATTATTATTATAATAATAATATCAGCCTAAAACCAGAAATTAAAAAAAAAAAAAAAATCTTAAGCGCTCGTAGATTATATCCAAAAAAATGACTAAATGCAAAAACTCTTCAAAACATGAACATAGAGCTAGAAAATCCAAATCCATAACGCAAAACATGAGTTATTTGACTTAGTTTGTCAAGATGAAAACCTTAAAAAAATAACTCCCACTATTCTACTAGCTAGTAGATTGAAGAAAACTTTAACTTTATTACTGGATAAATATTTTCTTAAAGACAAATTAACATTGTCAAAATTTTCAATTAAGCTATGATGCATTAGATTTCCCATTATTTAAAACAAAATATTGCACTAACTAAGTAGTGGTCCAGTGTTGTAAAAATAAAATTCACTTCATGCATCAGTTTCAGGACCTTGGAAGAACGACATTTTGAGACTAAGAAAACAATATGTGATAACAAAGGTAATCATTATTCCTTGAATGTATATAGGAAAACTCTTAAAAAGATACTATATTCCAAAATTCCTTACAAGTGAACAAGGATAAACAAAATACCAAACAATCAAATTAGAATCATAACTCAATGAAAGCATAATTCATAGCAAAAGAGTTCATGACTTAAAATAAAATATAAGCACACTAATCAATATGCGAGAATAACTTCAAATGTGCTTATCAGTCCCAAAAATTCCTAATGACCGAATGATGATTTAAAAATCATACATACTTGCTAAATCATGATTTCTTAATTTTTAGATGCTGCATGTAGTTGTTCTGAATATAATGTATGACCAAGTAACAAAGAAATAAAATATATTATTGGCTATTAAAAATACTGACCTTGGATGAATAAGAAATCTTAAATTTGCAATCCATATTGTAATAAGATGATTGGTTGTAAACCCAAGAGGGCAATCTTTAAATCAGCATATAAACCTTAAGTCATGACACAGAGAAAGAAACTCTTCAAAAACTTTTGTGTAATATATCTTTCATAACTGATACGCAGTAATAATAGTAGTCCCACATTAATATGTTTGATTAATCAAAGAAAACAAGTTGATTTCTAGACGTGTGTGAGTTGCTCTGATACCAAATGTTAAAATTTATTCACAGACATCAAGAAACACAACCATAACCAAGAACAGATTAATCATATGAGAAGAGGAGAATATACATGAAGCCATTGGAATAAGCCTTCTCCTCTCTGCAGAGTTCCTTAGCGCAGCTCAATATGGGACTGTGTTTTTTATGCATGCAAAAACCTATCTGTGAGAGCAGGGAGTTGTCCCTATTTATAAGTGACGTTGGAATTGAAGTCCTCCCATAAAGGAACTACTCAATCCTAAGTAACCATTGCTGTAACTAGAAAACCTTATACATATTCATATAGGATTCTAACATCCTACCTTCCAGGCCCTTAATCCTTGTTATTATCTGAATCGTAAATTAATAAGAATATCTGGAATAATCCTATATAGCCCTTAACTTAGTCTACAAGTTCGGTTCCCTTGTTGTATTCAAATTCTTTAAGCAATAGTCCATTAGGAAATCTTACAATGTAATGCTTTGTTCTTACATTTAACCTTTTTACACAACTAATTTCTGGTGTTATCTTTAAAACACCTCTTAATTTTCTCCAGCTCTGTCCCTCGACATCCACAAAGATGCAATATCGAGAAAACTAAAGCATCGAATAATATTTTAATGAACCTAATTTTGAATTTAAATGTGCCTGAAAGTAAAATTACGCGTGCTTATGGGAAGAAGCTGGGTGCACTTGAGAGGCGTATTGTTTTGTTCCCTCACTGCAGCATGGACAACCTTCTTCTGATGTGCACTCTGTGTCAATCTGTGGAACTTCATTCTCAAACTCCTCAAAACGAAAAGAAGCCACAGTTGCTGTCAGTGAACTTGCAGTGTTCTGCAACAATGCAGCAGAACAATGTGACAAACGCACAAGATGCGGGAGCAACTAGTGCAACCAAAAACAGCAAATACTGCAGCAGCACCACAGTAAGGTTGCAATCTGGAGCTTCATTTCCTAATGCTATGCATAAAATGCCTATTTCTTCCTGTCAACAAGTTCCTCAATATTCTTCTCAGATTAACAAGAAAAATATGCCAAGGCCTCTTACAAAAGGTAGAGCCCCATTCTATTCAATAAACTCACCCTCTATTAAAATTTCTACTTTGGGGCCCTTGGCTTTATTGCCTATGCCAGGGGATTCTGAGAAACCTATTTTTGATTTATGATTAACATGTCTTTGAGTGGACTTTTTATTTTTATTTTTTGAAAAAGGACTTTCATTCAATAAAGGAGAAGATACATCATCAAGCAAACTGGTAAGCCAACTTGGTTCAGTCCCAATTTAAAACATAACATCAACAAATGGAAAGAGCAAAGTTAGCCAGATGGTGGACAACTTGATTAGCAAAAAGAACTTTACAAATAATTGAAGCACCATTCTACCTTCGGAAGTAAGTTGCACTAAAGCACCCAAATATATATTAACATATTACTCCCTTTAATTACCGTCCCTCAATATTGGAAATGGACAAGCCATTAATAGATAAAATTTGTAATTCCCCTCTACTTAAATCAGCCTCAACCACTTTTCGTCCTGTAGAAAATGCTGGTTTTGAAGGTAAAGCCAATGGCATGCTTTCGTTTGCCAACATAGATATGACATCTGACATAGTAGGCCGATTGGCTGCCTTTTCTTCCACGCAAAGCAGACCAACATGGATACATCTTAACAATTGATCTTCAATATATGACTCGCCTAGTGTTGCATCCATTAAACTTAACCCTGCACCTTCTTTCCATAGCTCCCATGCCTGAACAATCAAAAGAGCTCAGGTCAAAATGCAAAGAAATCAAACAATAATCATGATTAAGTGAGACTTGTTTCGACATACATATCCTACTATGTTGAGTACGCGATCACTATTGTAGAAGCTATTGTTTCTCCTACCACTTATAATTTCAAGCATCAACACTCCGAAACTATAGACATCGGATTTTGTGGAAAAAATCCTCTCCATGGCGTATTCAGGAGACATGTAGCCGCTGTAACACATGGGAAAGAAAAAAGTTTTAAGTACGTCTGTATGTACATGCATGCATAACGAGAAACCAAAAGTGATCAAACGTAATAAGATTTTGGAGTTTACTTACAATGTTCCAACAATTCTATTAGTATTTGCTTCAAGTTCATTTTGCGTGAAAATCCTTGCCATACCAAAATCAGAAATTTTGGGGTTCATATTTCCGTCAAGTAGGATATTACTAGCTTTTAGATCTCTATGAATTACTCTTAATCTTGAATACTTGTGCAAGTAAAGCAATCCCTAAGCGATTTCTTCAATTATATTGAAGCGTTTTTTCCAATCTAATAACTTGCCTCTAGTTGAATCTGTCCAGTGTCCATGGATGTATTGGAATCACAATTAAAAATCAGATAAAAAGAAAATATAAATTAATTTGAGGAACAAATGAAACAAGTACTTAGACAAAGGCGATAGTGTTACTAATCAAACAAAAAGTAGTCAAGACTTGCTCCATATCTATATCAATTCCAATAGAAGGTTTCAGTCCCCTTACAAACCTTGCTGCTGTCTTTTCATCTGATAGAAGTTAAGCAACTATCATTGTAATCCTTTTGGTTTTTATTAAAATTGTTTCTCTCACCTACGTCATCTGATTCAAGAACAAGATCCTTACCATCTGAAGTTTGCTACAGAAGGACCCAAATACTCCATTTTTTTCTTTCATTTTCAACAACTGTCTGACTTCTATGACAGGGGGTCTCTAGTCATATCTCAAATTTCTATTTGTATTGGGAAAACCCTCCTAAGTCATATCTTGGATACAATTTCATCATTCATTCATTCATTTATTTTAGTAAGAATAATTTATTTATGGTTTGATTTTCTGTGCCAAGATACAGGTAATTGAATTTGAAAAAGAAAAATGCTGAAAGAAGAGAGTTTGGTTACTATTAGAGATTTTCATCTGCAACTCTACTTACTAAATCTGTATTCTCACTTAAAGGATTCTGTGCCAAGATACAGGTAATTGAATTTGAAAAGAAAAATGCTGAAAGAAGAGAGTTTGGTTACTATTAGTGATTTTCATCTGTCACTCTACTTACTAAATCTGTATTCTCACTTAAAGGCATTATTTGATGTTGTCTTTGAGTTGTGGTGCGCTATCCTTAGCTTTTGTACATCTCTTAAAGCAAGGCTTCAAAGGGTTGAATTGGAGAAAGTTTTATCTTTAAACTCTTAAGTCAGAAAAAACTTAAAAGAATATGAAAGTTAGCTTCATCTTAGAAATTCGGGTCACAGTATGCCTCCAGATCCTTATAGTTATAATCTTTGTATTAAATTTACATGTTTCAGGTGAATCAAACCCTCCTAGAAGAAATTACAGCAATCAACACCAGAAACTGATAGACACTGTACTAGATATCATTTATGAAGGAACCCCTCCAACAGTAGCCTCAGCTCCAATTAAATGTGGTGAAGGAAACATTGTCAAGTGCGCCTGATGGAACCCTTTCACTTGGGGAGATTGCCAAGACAGATGCTATCTCAGAATATGCACGGCAACGTGGGGGAGGAAACTTCAGTTTAAAGTGTGGAAGCTGGGAAGACTTCTTGTTCAAATGTAAATTCTGGGCATTTAATTAGGTAGTTGATTATCTCCTTCATATAAATTAGGCCTGACTTGTAGGCATGTATTTGAATTTAAGTGAAAAGGGTCTTGAGTGATGCAAAATACTATCGAAAGTTATCGAGAAAGTTGAGGAACAATCAAGCATCTTAAATGTATTTATGGTAAATAAAATTTAAAAGAGAGCTCAAGAGATGCTCTCAGTTCACATGCTATTTAGTCCAATATAACAAATTAACACCCCCACTTTGTAAAATTGTTATCCACCTTTCCAGTTGTGGTCAGTGTACATATCTACATAATCACCCTTTGTATGATATCACTATTTGACCTTGTAATCTCCCATTTTGTTAAGTAATCTTTTTTTCTTCTCAATATTTTAGTTGGTGTTGAAGTTGAACTGAGACAAAATTTATCTAAAAGATATTGAATTCACTGAAAAATGGGTCAACTTAATGGAAAGCTTGACAATATATTATAGTCTACATAGCTAAGCTGTGTAGCCTGTGTTTAAATTGTACATGCTACATTGTACTAGCTAGCAAGAATTTTTTTTTTTTTTTTCTCTCAGATTAAAGAATATATCTAAACATAAATTGACAATTACCAAAAATTATCAAAAAAACACATAGTAATAAAAAATACAGAGTAATTTTAAAAAGAAATTTAATCCATTATATACATCGGCATAGATAGATTTTGAACAACTAAAACTAATAAAAAAAATAAGGAAATTAAAATCCATATATTTGGGGTACAGATGAATTGAAGAAATTAATTAATTAGCTACAAACAACATGAATCATTAATTAATGACCCATTAGGAAACTGGAGCAAGAATTAAATATTACTAGTGATGATCATGTCCATGTCGTGTAATTGGTTGGTTGCAGAGCCTTGCTCTCCATGATGATCACAAGTAGGCAGTAGCATCAGCCTGAGGAAAATAGAGGGTTTGGGATTCAAAGACGACGTTCTGGTTGTTGTCGTCGATGGTGTTGATGGGTAGTGACTCTAATGCTTGATCAACACTTAAATCAAAGCAGCAATCGTGGGGGTCGTCGAACGATATCATAGAAGTAATCCAATCAGTCAATTGCTGATCATCATCATCATCAGCAGTAGTAGTAGTGCTTGTAACAGAGCTTGAGCATTGGGCTTCTGGATTATGAGCAATAATATCATCAACTGTTTCCTGCACTTCTTTTCCTCTTCTTCTTGTCCTATTCTTTGTGGGTTTCTCATGATCAATTTCTGGGCAAGCTGATTTCCTCTTCTTTGATCCAGTAGAAGCAGTACTAGTACAAGGTAGTGGTGGTGTAGAATGGTTAGACGACCTGTCGTTTTTCCTGAGCCTACAAATCACATATTGATCATGATCATATTCAGCAGCAAGGGTACTGTACTCGTCCATGTACCATGCACCATGTTGTTCCGACGCTTTATTCTCGTATCGATATTTCCTCTTCCGCCCAATTGCCTCCTTCTCGTCTTCATCATCATATATCAGTTTCGAAGGCTCGCCCTCGCTCCACGTCCCCGAACCCACTTTGCGGTCAAACCGCTTAGCGCTCAGTTTCTTCAGCTTTGTGAACAAGTACACGCAGTCGGCTGCAATGTCGTGGTGCACTTTCAGTTTCGGGTCGGTCCATATCTCCCACGGTTCCAACTCTCCAAAGAGGTCGGACTCCGGCATATCGTGCGGTGGTGGCTCCGCCCCTGTCACCTTGTGCAGAAGGTAATACCCCACCAACTGTTGGTCGGTTGGGTCGAATCGGAACCCTACCGGCACCGGCGGCAGGCTTACACTTCCCATTGATTGATCATAGTACTGATAGTCTTGATAGAGATCCATCGATCAAACTGCAAGGGCTTTCTTGATTTCTGGGAGAGACAGAAAAGAAACCAAGAATACAAAGTTTTTTCGTGGGGGTTAATGAAAGATTTATGAGTTTCTTGTGAAAAATTTATGGGTTGTGATTCAAGTGTAAGATTTCTGGGTTGCAGTTAAGAGATTGTGGAAAAGAATCTGGGGGTTTTGGGTTTGATTGTTGCTTCCTGAAAATGGACTTTTGAGTTTGTGGCCTCTAAAAGTAGCCTTTAGGGCTGCTGCTAGGGTTTCTCGATTTCTTGGAGAGAAAGTTTGTGTTCTGATTTCGATCAGGAAAGAAATTGATTGTAAGAAACAATTGGTTGGGAAGTGATCGATTTATATAGTGTAAAAGTCGGTGATATGCTCCTAACTCATCCAACGGCTGTTAATTAATCTTTTTTTTTTTGTTCAGAATTCTCTCTCTCTCTCTCTCTCTCTCTCTCTCTCTCTATATCTCGTTTTGGAGAATTTATGGTGACTGTTTTTACTCCTATCTATTTGGGTAGTGTTGTGAAGACACAAGTTAGAGCAATTTTTTTGCGTTGAGTGAAACAACTGGAGTCTATATATATATTTTTATTTTTTATCTCTTAGTACACTTCATATTGATTTTAAAATTTTAACTTCCTTTCTTACAAAACTTTGACTTCTTTTCTTATTATAATTTTGCTAGATTATATTTTGTATGTAAAATCTTTTCGTCCTGTTATTGCCTTATGTGTTTGTTTGTGTTGTAAGCCTTAATTGGCACGTGCCCTGCAAGTGTCCATTGGTATTTTTATTGTTTTTTTTATTTTTTTGTATTTTAGTTTAAGTTTTATAACTTCTCACCACTTGCTCTACCTTTTAAGGTGGTGAGGTAATTTTTTAAGTTATTAAATTTTATTTTATAACTATATCTATATCCTCATTTATTATGTTGTTTGACTGTTTGTTGAAAGAAGGGTAATTTAGATAATCTCATTTTTGGTAAAAGTTGTAATAGGAATCGGCAATGGGCTGCTAGCCCGGCCTTAATTTTTCGGGCTCAGGCTTGGATTAGAGAAGCCCAATAAGACTTTTGGGCCGGGTTGGACTTGGGCTTCAATGAACAAGCATGAGGCCCACCCATCGAGCTTAGGCCTTACAAGCTTTTGGCCGAGTTAGGCTAGGCCCAAACGGGCTTTTGAGCTTTTTTGGCTTTTTTTTCATGTTCATTATTTGAACCTCAAATACGACTTAAAAAAAAAGTTTAGATATTAAATTTAACCCATTTAGATATTTAATTTAGTCTAAACTTAGCAAGTTCATACACATTACAAATCATTGGACATAAAGTTGAGCCACAAAATAGAAAACTAACAACAATTTTACATTTCAAGGATTAATCCTGCACAAAATTACAACATATGCCTAATTGGGGTTTTAATTGGGTAATTGGCTAATTTAGGATAGGGGTTTCAATTGGGTAATTGACTAATTAAGACAATATTGCATTTAGTATAATTGGGGCTTTAACTTTAGATTTGGGTTTCAATTGGATAATTGACTAATTTAGGTGCACTTGGGGTTTCAATTGGGTAATTGGGGTTTCAATTGATCTAATTGGGGTTTCAATATTCAATTGACTAATTGACTAATTTAAGAGTAATTGGGTTGAAAATTTTCAATTGGGTAATTGATTAGTTGATTACATAATACATAATTCATATAATTGATGCATAGCTAAATACTCTTTAAGTCATGATGTCCCATCCCACCATCAATTTTTAGCCTATTGACATCAGCAAATCTATCAGATATCATCAAATGAAGCAACCCATTATCAGCCTTTTTTTGGCTTTCCCCTGTTTATTATTAAATTAATGTTGAAACTAAATATCCATTTGCAACAACAATTGTCAAAGATGTGATCTCTTCTAACATGTACACATTATGTTTAAGGAATTTACCTGAAGGGGTAGATTTGGATCTCTTCTTAGTAGGTAACACAAGATGCAAAGCACCATTGCCAATAGAGCAGTCGCAATGGCAGTTCCAATCCATATCCACTTGTTTGTCACTGCTATGGTTTTGTATCTGCATTGAGTAATAGCAACTTGCTAGCTTAACTGTTAACGCATGAGCTTTTGGAGAGAACATGCTATAAGCCCTGAAAGTGAACAAAAGATACTTCAAGCTTATCATTCGATAACTGTTTTTCGCTATTAGTCGACTTACCACTGTGAGCTGACTGTGTTGTTTGGACAAAACTACTACTTGTAGTAAGTACTATAACCAAAGAGGTCTTATGGAATGAACTCCCAGTTTCCAATCCAAAATTGACATCGAGTCTGAATATCAAATAGAAAGATGGATCCAAGACAGTTACAATTTTCCCAACAAGCAGCCTTTTCAATCACAACTGCTCAGACTTCTGCATCACTAGTAACTGTCAAATCAGATTTCGCTGCACAAAAACTTTTTTTTAGCTCAAAACTTTCACCAAAATGCGTCCATCAGTGTTTTAGCCGTCACAGTAATCTGCTCGTGCAATATCAACTCCTCCAAAGTCAAATAGTCACCTCATTATGTGCAGCATCCACTCTGGTTTGTAACTATGATTTAGAGTAGTCTTCATTCTCATTTGAAACCATATACAGCTTGGATTCATCAAGTAGTACGTACATGTTCCCTGGCGCTGCCTATACGTACTTGACCATGATGAAAGAGACCAAATGTGACTATTTCTAGCTGTTGTTGGCTTTTTCTAACTGACTAGTGAGGAGCTGAAACAAAAAGAGAGAGGAGAGGGGTTGGCGCACTGATGGTGAAAGGATGAAAGTTAGGCTTGAGTCCTGCACTTAAATTTAAACATCATTAAGATCATAATTTCTTCTGTGCGCATGAAAAAATTGACAACAGCTTTTACAAGTTGATTACAAGAAAACTTTGACTCCAAGTACATAACACGATATCCTTCATATTTAACTTTCACTGCTGGTACCTGTGGGTTGGGAGTTTGGGAGTTTAAACTCTTTCACTGACTTGAAAATGCAGTACGAGTTTCAAACTCTAGGTAGAAGGAGCTTTCATTTGAGTAAAGGATGAAGAGGATCGATGGAGGAGTGAGTGTGAGTGAGGCAGTTTGAAAGCAAATATAAACTATTTTAGAATATAATTAATGTACCAAGTGGCACTTTTGGCCTCTATTGAGTATCCACAAAAACACCAAGCTTCATAAATCCACAAGAAAACAAGACTGACACATAAATTCTCAAAAACTAACAAGCAGTTGAATCCATTCTTCCCTTTTATCAGTAGGATGAGATTTTGACAAGTAAACCTCTCAGGAAAAGACTGAAGTTTCCCTTCAAAAGAGAGCTAGAGGAAGAGGGCTAATCAATTATTAGGGCAATGCGACCGAATATGACCAGGCTGGCCACATCCATAGCAAGTTATCTGCTTTCTTGACCTTTTTTTCCCCTTTACCATAATCTCCATCAGATGACTCTGGCACACTCTGATGCTCATCATTATATTTCTCCATTCTCAGTGCTGCAGCAACCGCCTCATTATAAGTTTTATTCTCAGCCATTTCTATATCAATTCCAATAGAAGGTTTCAGTCCCCTTACAAACCTTGCTGCTGTCTTTTCATCTGAACAGTTCACAAGATTAAGAAATGCATGCCATGATAGTTGAAGGAACTTAGCTTCATACTGAGCAACGGTCATGTTCCCTTGAGTCAAGGTAAAACATTCGAAAAGTTTATCCATACGGTGAGGAATATACTTATGCAAAAACAGTGGCTCAAATTCTGCCCCAGTCATGGATTCCACATCACAGGTCCTTTTAACAAACTCCCACCAGTAGCCAGCTGATCCAGTAAGAGTATATGCAGCAAACCCTACTCTTAGGTCCTCAGGGACATTAATTACATTGAGACATTTCTCTACCCTTCGGAGCCACTCCACCGCTCCTAATGGGTCATCAGGATTTCCTGTATACTCCGGGGGCGACAGACGTATAAATGCCTTCAAAAATTTCAGCCTCTTATTGACCTTGGTTGTGCCCTCAAGATCAAGGGCTTGCTTCATGGCTTGAAACAGCTGAGCCACCTCCTCATCAAGTGGAGCCATAGTAGTGGATGAAGTAGCTCCACCTGTTGTAGGCACTTGTTTCTGAAATTTAAACAAAGGAACATTAATACAAGTCCATAACTGAGAGGACTATTCACAACACAAGTGTGATCAACACCATTCTATTCTCCTTAAACAATGACCCACGATCAGTTCCCCTTGAGGTTACTAACCTAGGAATTGCAAAACCAGATGACATTGTCTAGTCTAAAAGCTAATGAGATTTATCATCAGTATCTGCTAGTATGTTCAATGTCACTATCATTTTGAATGGACATTCAGAAGAAGCTGGCACATATAGAGTAAATTTTTTCTCTTGGTTATATTTAGAAAAGCATACCAGAAAACAAGTCAATTCAAGTAATACAGAATTAATGCATGATGCCAATCTTATTTTCAAGTCAAAAACACTTAACAATTATCATCATTATCCATGCAACTCTCAGATGAAGATAATAAGTACATGCAAATCATGCTAATTTACTAGAAACCACATCATTCAACAAGTACAGAGGAAGATTAACTACTAAAGCATTCACTCCCTAAATGTCTTAATTAAGCCAATCAATCCGAATGTCAGGATCATTAAGGGCCAGGAAACTCTCCCTATGTTTTCCTTAACTACAAATTTTGGTAGCCAACATAAACAGCTACCTTTATACATATATCAACTAGCTTCACCCTTAACTTCCAGTCCTTAACATTATCCTACTTGTTCTTCAGTTCTCTATACCCATAGGTCCTACCAGTTCCTTCAATGAATCCAATAATTACATACTTACCAAAACATGTAAACTTTCTCAAATTGGATTGCAGTGAACTATTAATCATTTTTTAATTAACAAAATACACAATAATAATAATACCCTGATGAGAGTTCTCCCTTTAGTTAATCTATAGTGAGACTGTGCCCCAAAATAGATACAGGGTAACACAATCTATATAGAACAACACTTAAAAGCATCAAACATGTGTAGATTCAACAAAACTATTGTCACCAGTAGTGGCATGCATGAATCATAATTTATGAGATCAGTGCTGGCAATTCAACAAGATGCAGAAAATTAATTTTACAACTTGAATTAGCTTAACTAATGTTGATATAGAGTAGTGTTCTTGTTGGTTGACCTCTAAATTGCTGCTTTAGCCAATTTCACAACTCCTTGTGCCCATTGAAATTAACAAATTAATACATAGGTGGTAATAGTATGTGCTTTATTCTTTACCATATCTTGTGTACCTATTGACTCCTAGACATTCTTTTAATTGCTTAAAGTTCATCAAGAGCAAACAATAAGTAGTATTGTAGAAGAAAGTAACTTTCACGAAAAAACCCAGAAAGAATCAATGAACCAAACCATGATCACTAACCTTCATATTAACTTTAACTTCACTGCTGGTACCTGTGGGTCACTGAGTTTAAGCACGAATTAAACAGGCACTTAATTTAACATTCAAACTCTAGGCTTAAGCATACATTAAATAGGCTGTAAACAGAACTATGAATAGAGGATTCTTCGGACTCCAGCTCTATCTGAAGATTCTGTACAACTATATTTAATGTGAATTTCATAATTTAAAATGGTCTCTGGATATCCAATAATATGTTAGAAAACCAACCAATACTACCCTTAAAATAACTTAAATAAAAAATTAAGATAGAAAACTAACAAAATTAAATAAAATAAGCAAAGTTATAGAATGCAGAACTCCAAACCCGTCCGGTAAATAATTTTCCTTTTTGATATCATGAAACTTTCATTAAAATAAAAATATTACAATGCGGCAGACGATTTTTATTTTATTATATCTATTTATATATGTACAAATCGCTATTTCATATCCACTAATTTAAGGAATCGTAGAGCCTCTTTACTACCACAACAAAAAATTAAAAAAAATCTAAGGAATCCTAGATAACAAGCTCTAGGAAGTTATGAAAGCCAAAAATAACAAAGAAAGAGTGAGGGTATTTTGGAAAGAAAATGGATTCATTACTTGTTTTGTTTTTGCTTGTTTTATAATCTTAACTGTGTATCACAAATCTAAACTCAAAGATAACTTTTGAACTTGTAGAATGAAAATCAAGCTCCTCTTAAAAAATTTAAAGAATGAAAACCAAGCAAAATCAAGCACATTAAAACAAGCAACATACCTTAGTCGGGCACTATTCACTCATAAACGAACAACATTAAATAAACTGTTTCAGAATATATTAAAGTACCATAAGCTATTTTGAAACATAATTGATGTACCAAGTGGCACTTTTGGCCTCACTTGAGCAGATTCTACATTCACACAAAATAAAATAAAATCCTAGAAAACACAACACATGCACAGGTCATAAATCCACACAATAACTAGCCTGGCATATCAACTCTGAAAAACTATTACACAAGCAGTTGAATCCATTCTTCCTTTTATCAGGCTCTCAGGAAAAGACTGAAGCCTCCCGAAGCAGAGGGCATATTAATTATAAGGGCAATGCGGCCGAATATGACCAGGCTGGCCACACCCATAGCAAGTTGTCTGCTTTCTTGGCCTTTTCTCCCCTCTACCAGAAGCTCCCTCAGATGATTGTTGCACACACGCTCTGACACTCATCCTTCGCTTTCTCCACTCTCAGTGCTGCTGCCACCACCTCATTATAAGTTTTATGCCTTAAAAAAGATACATCCCTTCTGATGGAAGGCGTCAGTCCCATTAAAAACTTTTCTGCAATTTTTCCGTCTGAACTCACATAATTAGGTGCATGCCATGATAGTTGAAGGAACTTAGCTTCGTACTGAGCAACGGTCATGTTCCCTTGAGTCAATTTTATAAATTCTCGAAATTTAGCATCCCTTATATGCTCAGGAAAATACTTATTCAAAAACAGCGGCTCGAATACTTCCCAAGTCATGGATTCCACATCATGGCTCCTTTCAACAAAATCCCACCAGTAACCAGCTGCTCCAGTAAGAGTATATGCAGCAAACCCTACTCTAAGGTCTTCAGGGACATCAATTACATTGAGACATTTCTTTACCCTTCGGAGCCATTCCACCGCTTCTAATGGATCATCAGGATTTCCTGCATACTCCGGCGGAGACAGACGTATGAACACCTTCAAAAATTTCAGCCTCCTATTGACCTTGGTTATGCCCTCAAGATCAAGGGCATGCACGAAGGCTTGAATCAGCTTAGCCACTTCATCATCATGTGGACCCTCAGTAGTGGATGAAGTAGGTTCACCTGTTGTAGGCATGTCTTGCTGAAATGTAAACAAAGGAACATTAGCTTCAATAAAAGTTTGAGAGGGCCATTCACAACCTGGTGTGATCAACACCATTCTAGCCTCCTCAAACAATGTAAATTACACTTGGAGTCTACTAACCTAGGAAATCCAAATTCAGGATACAGAGAATAGCTAAAAGCTAAGATTTATTATCAATATAATTACTGTACGTATGCTCAATGTCACTACTATCATTTCCAATGGATGACATAGACGTAAGATTATTAATTATTGATAAGGCATTCAAAAAATGATGTACACTGTTGAGAGTACACAATGTCACATTGGAATTTTAACTCTGTCATTACAATATTTAATATCATGGGCATCTCCACTCATTGCCAATTGGTTTTGGGTTTGGCCCTCTAACTTTAACATGGGAAGCTTTAGCAATAGTGGCAAACCAACAAAATTAAACATAACACTAGCTAGAGTGGGCAATCCACGTGTTAGGCCAAATGGTCACATGTGCTCTACACCACCAAAGCTAATTAATCCACGTGTTTGGCCCAGTCTGGCCACAAGTGAGGAGGCATGTTGAGAGTATTCAATCCCAAATTAGGAAATCTCGTTCTGCCACTGCATTACCCTTTGCATCTAAAATCATGGATAATATCATAGGGCTCTTCACCTATTGCCAATTGGTTTTGAGTTGTATGCTCTAAAAACTGAAACAGTGTCTCATGCCAATCTGATTTTGAAATTAAAAAAACCTAAAAATTTTCTTCATAATTACGGCAGGTCTACAACTTACAGACAAAAAAAAAAACCAGTCAACATAAATCATGAAAATTACTAGAAACCACATCATTCATGATTAATGAAGTACAGAGATACAAAAACAACTAGAAGCATTCACTCCCTAAATGCCTTAAGCCAATCAATCAGAACCCCAGAATTATTAAGGCCATGCACATCTCCTTATGCTCTCTTTTAATTTTTTGTAGGCAACATGAACAAATCGCCTTCCTTTTCAACTCCATGAAAGACCCTAAGCTGCTCCATCACCCCCTTGATGCTACATCCTAGCTCATCCCTCCTCTAGATGCCACATCCTGGCTCATCCCTCCTACTAGATGCAACAGATGACCTACTCTCGACTATATAAAAAAAAAAATGTGGTCTATTTATTGAGGTATCTTGGCTCCACCTCATACCCACCAAAGCCGTCCTTGTCCATCATATCATCACCATAAAGATCATTAAAAGGTAAAATCCCTGCTGATGGTGCCCAAGCTCCCTCCCCGATGGCTACAACATCCCTAAAGAGGATATTAGAACTCACTGAAATAATCCAAGCCATGAGTTGGAATTTAGCAGCATCATCATCAGGAAAATCTTTATTCATAATGGTATTTTGATCATTATTACAAATATCTACCAAATTCCTTAAAAAATAAGTATCTTACAGTCAGCTTTTTACCATAGCTTTACCCATAAGTCAGTCCTTAAGATTATCTCACTAAATTTTTAATCACATTCTTCCATCATGCCTTAGTGAAATGGGTCCACCATCTGCCATGTACCTGAGAAACATAACAGTTGATGAATCTCAACCATCTGATCATTCCGGGATGACTGATTTTTAATTTCTTTTGCTATGCTGCTATCCCACCTCTTTTGATACACCAACAATCTTAGGTATTATCTGCTAAACCCACAAGAAACTTGTGATTTAGATGAATTATAATTAGTAGCACTGAAAAGAAAATAGAGGTGTTTCACTTGAGAATCAGAGAAAATTCTTTGTATTAATATAATACCTACCAGAACATAAAAACTATCTTTAATTGGGAATTATGCTCTTAAATTTTAAAGGTATACCACTTCAATGCCATAAGTGCATAATTCTTACAAAGAAATATATTAAAACTAAACTTACACACCAACTGAACACAATATCACGAAGTAAAAGTAAGAACCATCTAATGTTCATACTAACAACATAAACTAAAACTGCACATCTATAATCTACTGCATACTATGATTACTATCTAGGAGAGCACGTACCAACAAATTCAAAAGCAGACAACTTGACCAGTAAAATTATAATTGAACCAACTGATAATATCAAATTGAAATTCTAGCCAAACTTGTAGGAAAAGAGAAAAATGAATTCAACCAGAAAGTACATAGCTAAATAGAAGAAAGATTATGCTCTTTTACACTACAGAAACACCTATTTAAGATATGTATTAGCACAAAAACTTATCTACCAACTTTTCAGCTGTATTATTCCACAGAAAACCATATTATAAAAAGAAAAACTATGTTCTCTCTTTTTGGGTATGCCATAGTTAGCCTTTACATATTCCTTTAACTCACGAGTCATATAGCCTGAGATTCAGTATCAAGACAATAAAATCTCTATTCATAACTGAGAGTTCTTTTCTTTTTCCCCCCTGTTTTGCTTGCATGGTCGAGAATTAAACAAAAACCAAAGTTATGGAGACAAAATATAAAGATTTATAAGCAAAACCGTACTGTATTCACCAAAGAGAACGTCTGCCTGCCTCAATTAGATTCCATTTATAATCTTATTGTCCCTTTCAATTTTAACAAGAGAAGGTTCACATCTGTGAGTCCACTTACTTTTGAGTACATATATATGAAGTAAAAAAAGCAAAATGACACCAATGCATGAAACAAGAGGCAGCAAAATCAGAGCCAATAAGACATTAACAATGCTCGTAAGTATTTCTGTCAGGTATTGTATTTTCAAAACTTACATAAATTTGTAGTTAAACTTCGTAGGGTCAAGCTTTCTACTTTAGCTTAATTGAATTAGGGTCGTTCCTTAAAGTAAGGGTCAGAGGCGACACCGTAAGAACGTGGCCCTCAACCTTTCATGTACGGTACATGGGCTTAACATACTATAATATTATAAAATAAAACTTGGGGCCGAAGCATCGACTCCATAAAGTAGCTTTTGTGTTGACCTCTAAATTACTTTAGCCATTACAATTCCTTGTGCTCATTCAAATTAGTATTACATGCATAGTAACATTATATGCTTTGACACACAGAGATTCATTTGCTTAAAATTCTTCAGCCTTGGAATGAAAAAAAAAAAAAAAAACAAAGCAATGTCAGAGAAAGTAAATTTCAGCAGAAAACCCAGAAAGAATCAATGGTCTTAACGACTACAACTAACCTTCATATCAACTATCACTTCCGGTACTTGTGGGTTTCTGATAGTTTGCTTCGGCGATTCCTCGCCCAAGTTCTTTCACTGTTTTGGCTCGAAATTCCCGCCTGCAGTGCAGAAATTTAACGTGCAATAGAAGTTTCAAAATTTAGAGGGAGAAGGCGTTTTCATTTGAGACAATGATGAAGAGGGTCGGTGGAGAATTTGAGGCAGTTTGAGAAACTTCTGGCTGGATTCTGGAACAAAATAGATATCCATTCAGACCCAAAGGCTGCGTTAATGAGCTTTTTAAATGCAATGGGAATTGTTAACATGCACTAAGCCACACCCAAAAAGTCCTCTCAACTTCTTTGAAATTTTGCGCATTGAATAAGAACTGAAGGCCCATTTGTTACTCGGACTGACTGTCTTGAATTATATTACTCTTATGAATTATAGTGGAATCTGTTGGACCGGAGTAAGTCGGAATAAACAAATTTCAGCTCGGAAAAAAACTCTCAAAATTTTATGACTCGTGAAATTGAATAATATTTATCTAAGGCCTCAAAATAATATTTTAAGATAAAATAAATAAAATTTTTATGAAAATTTCAAATTCTTAAAAATTAATTCTAGAAATTAATTAATAACCTAAAAATGTTTATTAAACTTTAGAAATTCTTAAATTTTCTCCCTAGCTCTATAGTAACCCAATTACTTTTATTATTATTATTTTTATAATAATATTATACTTATTATATTTTTATATTATAATTTTATACTAATTTATGTGATAATTACATAATATTCATATATTAAAAGGTTAATTGACTTTAAATACCAAATTTC
>QANT01000420.1:0-17140 GCA_003254885.1 Purshia tridentata
CTGACATAGTGTTGACATAGTAACGACACGTGCTGTAGCCAGTTTGTGTCGACACAGTGTCTACACCCTGTCGGCACCGTGTTTGTACCGTATCGACACTATGTCATCGCTCTGTCGATATCCGCAAATTTCAAAATTTGCAAATATTCTCTCTAGAAATGTATTATTCATATTAATAATTGTACAAATGTACAACAAGAAAAAAACTGCAAAGGGAGCTTCTTAACAGAATAAATTGATTGAATATATTAATAATTGTACAAATGTACAACAAGAAAAAATTGCAAAGGGAGCTTCTTGATAGAATAAATTGATTGAATTTATTTCTTTTATATCGAAATTCTAAGGTGAACAATAAGAACTTAGAATTGAATCCTGTAGCATTTCTGAATGATAAGAGTGATTTTGATTACAAATATATCTATATATATTAAAATAAGTAAATGAATAATTACAAACTTGTTTTTTGTTAAATGAATTAAAATTACAAAAGAACTCAGATCTTCATTAGTGATATTGCACTAATGTCACAACTACATTTATTCTTAAATAACAAATGTAAAATACTTGGGTTCTAAAAAAAATAATGCTGTATAATAACATTCATATGTTGGTTCTCCTCGTTCAAGCCTTGAACTGCAAAAAAGAAGATATGCTAAGAGTTTTAAAGTCCGTCAAAACTATTGCATGGAATAAGTAATATTACACATATAAAGTCATCCCAAGACAATTTGACTGAAATGAGTGAACAAAAAATGATATCAAACACTGATGCAAAGAAATGTTCATATATACTTATACATGCACTTGTATTTATCATTTTAGGTTTCCTTTAAATAAAGCTAAGAAAACATGAATTTCATGTAGTGTTATATTGTGAAGCATGGATCAAGTTCAAGATCCACATCGTTTTACATATTATTTTTACACCCCTTCGACATGGCATTGACACGATGCCGACATGCCACCATGTCGGCACACAATGTCGACATTTGCTGTAGCTAGTTGGACATTTACTACAGTTAGCTGGAATTTCGCATGTCGACACAGTATCGGCATCATTTTGATGCCGTGTCAAAGGGGTGTAAAAATGATATGTAGAACGGTGTGAATCTTAAACCTGATATGTGAAGAAGTATTTTAGCAAATTTAATATCCAAATCTCAACGGCTCCAAACCACAACTTATTAAAAAGAAAAGCTTGTTTTGAGTGTTCTAATATTATCGCAACAGTCTTAACCAAAAACAAAGTTACAAGTAACTCAATAACAAATGAAAATATAGGTGTATAAAATGACTAGTGCTGTTAGTTTCTTAAGATTTCAGGGCAGACTTAGAAATTGCATCAAAAATACATCTGTGGTCGGATGGATGTGATTCTTGTCTTGAAACGACCATTAGGATGTCTAGTTTTTACTCACTAAAAACCAACTCAAGACTCTTCGCCAAAAGATGCAGTGTTAAAAAAGAACACATAAAGATTAGTGGCTGCCATTATCTAACAAATTGTGGTTTGTGTGAAAACTTAGAACTTTAAATATCCTTGTCGTTGTCAAACAATCAAACATACTCAAGTACATTGTCACAAGGGTTTCACAAGGTTCACAACTAGGTTTAAGTTTTTTTACCCTATTGTAAAGCTCAGTTTTGAGAGAAAAGCAAGACTAAATAAAGAGAAAATGTAACTTGGAAACAAAAATGTTAAAAATGAACATTATAACCTTACCCAGTTATGTAAGCTCGACATGATACAGAAGTAGGAATAAAAAACTACTAAAAATATAACATTACCGAAGCAGTTACTAGTGGATCAATGAGATCAAACTGCTTTCCACCTTTTATTGTCAAAGTCGCATTTTGATTTGGCCTAAGTAGAAAATTAAGTTAATGCTTGAGGATTTGGAAAGAGAAAATGGCAGACAAAATTTAACTCTTGATATAAATTACCTTGTATCATACCAATATTCAAAATGGATATCAAAATTATTTAAACTTTGCCTATATTTGGTCATGGTGTGGAACTGAAAAATACAAAATACAAAATACAAAAACTCATTTGGTAAAAAAAACTCAAGAATCAAGATACTATTATTAAACACGTAATTTAAACTACTTACACTCTTTGTGTATAAGTTGGATCATTTAGGTATGTAAATGAGATATTAGTGTCAAAAATTGCATTGAATTCAAGATTAACAACACATTTTCTAATGGCTATTTGAACAATAGTAATGTTGTAAGTTGGATTGATAATAAGTTTGACAGGGGAAGATTAGTACAACTTGCATGATATTAAAGATGAAAGCAATTTACTTTCTATACTAAGTAAACTTGTCATCAGCATATGCATGTTCAATTAGACCACTTACTATGATTCTCTAATATTGAATGACATTTTTATTTGGCATGAGCTTCCATTATTACAAAATCTGATTCCCACCAAAGCTTATCAAGTCAAAGAAATGTCAGACGGACTGGAGGATATGGGCCTTAACTTGCCATGCATTCCAAAACATGAAACAAAGGGGATCCCCCAGAACCAAATCATCCTTCAAACCACTGTCCACTTACCAACCCAATACCCAACACATAGTCACATCACATACAATCAGTCAGTTAGACATTTCATCATATAGATAGAGAGCATACACATTGATATATACTAACATGGTCAACATGGAATTTGATGGCTGAAAATTGTTGGGTCCTTCCTCCTAGAAAAAACCATCCATCTCAATGGTGATGATGTTGCCTCCGACGTAGTCGCTGGCCTCCATCAGCATGAAATTTAGAACGTTGTTGTGCTTGGTGGCCAACACTTGAGCGATGCAGAGCTGTTGATCCCACCGCCCACCACCACGCAATCAACATCACCCGACTGCCCACCTTTTACATCAAACTCCAGCAAATGAATGGTGGATGACTCTTTGGTAGCATCGCCATTTGAGAGTGCTGAATGGGGTTGGTTGTTTGGGGCTCACCAAATGAAGGAAGGTTGGTGACTGTGAAGGCATGGGAAGAGAAGAGGCTGAGAGGAGAAAAAGAGGCTGAGAGGAGAAAAGGCTAATAGGTTTCTAAGTCAGCTAGGGCCATTCACTACTACATTACCTAGCAAAGGCAACTACTAGCATAGACCAAATTTTGGATAGTTGGTGTTACTACCCAAACAGTGTAATTACTACTGTAGCACATCTAAATGCCTCTAGGCCACTAAGCTTTAGTTATTAGTGTTATAACTATTTCAAATTTTAGTTTGTATAAAGGTTAATTTAGTCAATATGTCACTAATATGGAAGTTAGTTAGTTGGTCTAACTATAGCGTACGTGTGGCTGAATTGGTAGCCAGCAAAATTCTGACAACCCAAACTTCCCTCACCATTATATTTAGACCATCTCCAAAAGGGTTGCTCCTTAAACAACTATTCTTTCAAACTCATTTGCAAAAAGTTAGATGTGTAACTCGGGAGCAAGTTAGCAACACATACAGCCACGAAATGTTGCATTAGTTAATAATCACTACTATAATAACCCACTTAACAGGCTAACACCCAAACACAAGCCCCCACACTTTACAAAATTTCACACAGGACCCAAATCCATCCAGATCTGAGATCTTTATCCCTCTCGTTCACCTCGCTGCTAATAAGCGAAAAGGCCACCACTATACTTTCCCCTCTCCCTTTCCTCTCCTTTGAATGCGTGATCCATATGGACTCTCACCGCCATCATTCTTTCCTCTATTTTCTGTCTCTGTCTTCGTCTCTCTGTCTTCGACTTTATTTAGGCAACCCACCCTCCGAATGCAATTAGGTTTCTGGGTACATAGGTTTTGGGTCGAAGCTATTTATTTTCTTAGTGAAGATGGACGATGCGTTCTAGGCTGAGGCTTAACAGACCATTTCAATCCAAGAGTATCTCAAGGATGTGGAGGAACAGGAGGCTTGCCACGTCTACCGTCTATTGAAAGATTCTTTCTAGGTATATACTCATCTCGAGATCTCTCTCCCCTTCTCTCTCTCTCTCTCTATTTCCTTGTATTTCTTATTATTTACTTTTTTGAAGGTTAGGGTTCTTCAAATTTACAAATTTTCTTTTGTTTTTTAGTCTCTACATTTTTATATTCTTAAAGCTAACATTAACAAAAAACAAGTAGAAACCACAAAATGCAATTTTGATCGGAATTTTAGACTCTTCAGTTATTTTTATCTATTTTGACAAGGTTTTTGGCCAATGGGTGTCTCTGTTTGTGTTTGTGCTTGTGCTTTAATATATTTGGGTTTTTGTCAAATTGTTGAAATTATGGGGCATGGATTTCAGGTGATAAACAAGCTTGTTTAGTTGTGTATTGTTTGCCTTTTGGTTAAGCGGGAGCAGATGCCTGTAGCTATAATAAATTAATGTTGGCTTGGCAAAGCCATATCTCTTGTGATTTTAAAAAAAGGACAATAACTTGTAATAAGCCATATCTCTTTGTATACATTTGGTTGGATTGGGATAATTATATCACTGTGTAAGACAAGTTATGCATTTTAATAAACTTTAGTGCAGTTACATAGGAGAAGATTCACCTTTAATGTTGTCCTACAGTACTTCTTCCAGTCATGAAAGAATCTATAAAATTCATTGGTGATGCATCTGTCTTGACTGAATCCAGTATAAACAAATACGATTTGGTTATATAATGAAAATAAAAAGGTGTTAATGGACTTTTTCTTTTCATATTTTATGGACTGAAAATTTATAAGTTGGTTTACTTTTCTCGTATGCTAGATATTGAATATTTTGGTCTTTTGTGTTTATTATATATTCTCTAGCTTGGACTCAGAGATCTTAGCTTCATCATCTATTAATAGCTAAGCAAGACTATGTAAGACAGAAGATGGTGTATGTTCCTTTAACTACTTTGACTCGCAATTCAGTATTTCTTATTTAATTAAGTTTTGGCAATAACTTGCCATGTTTTATCCTAATTGTTTATGTAATATGGGCTCTGAATTGCAGGTGGTGTTGGTGTGCCTTCCATGATAAGGAGATCACTGTCCTTTTCAGGGGTTGATAACAAATCATGTCATCATCATCATCATCATCAAGATGTAGGAGCACTACATCGAGATCACGATGATCTATCCCATGATGGATCACAGCTTGTAAAGAAGAAGAAAATGCTGAATCTTGAATAGGTGAAGACCCTTGAGAAGAGATTTGAGATGGGGAACAAGCTTAAGCCTGAGAGAAAAATGCAGCTAGCCAAGGCTCTTGGTTTGCAGCCAAGGCAGATTGCCATATGGTTTTAGACAGGAGGGCCTGGTGGAACACCAAGAAATTGGAAAGAGACTATGAGGTCTTGAAGAAAAAGTTTGATGCACTTAAGGCTGACAATGATGCACTTCAGGCTCACAATAACAAGCTCCAGGCTAAGGTACACACTATATAGTACTACTTTCTATATGTCTTGTAGTTATTATACGTTCAACTAAATAGCTATGTCTGTGGACTGTGAGCCTATGGCTAATTACCAAATCTCATCTATTGTGTTATTAGATATTTTCATGCCTTGATCAGTTTTGGATCAAAATTAAAAGAAGAAATTATATATTTTTATGGAGTAATTTCACTGCAGATTGGGACATAAGTACATGGAATAAATTAGGCATAAGAGGCTACACATGGGCACATGCATTGGAACTCTGGAGTTCTGCCCCACCAAAAGGTAAGGCCTTTCAACCATTATAGTTCGGTAAGTTAGTTTAGAGTAGAGACATATGTTGTACTTAAATCTTTTGAAATACCATTATTAATTGATGGATGAATTAGTTCCAAGTTTTTTATAAAGTAATTTTTACTAACTTTTACTTTATAAAGTCATTTTCACGATCTTTTGTGATTCATTTTGATAAGTTTATGATGATGTCTCTTTTCTTCAGTTTGTGCTCGGGAAAAACCCTTAAGAGCCCTCTCATTCTATAGTTAGTTCATCTTTGACTATATTGAACATGAATTTTTTTCTTTGAAACTTCAATTATCTTTAGTTCGTTAGCTTAATTAACGATATACATGGTGTGGTTGGTTCAGGATGAGGTGCTGATTGCTGGATTTGATGTAAGGGTCATGCTGTGGGAGATATTCTAGGCGTCAGTTCAAAGTTGTGAAGGTATCGAGGGTCTCTCTGTTGGCTCTCTTTATGGAGAAAAAGGAAAATCCAAGGTCGAGGGCTTATTGAAGGGGCTTAGCTATACCTCAGGCTAGCTTTTTTTTGTTTGTCATTTAGATGAGAGTTGTTTTAACTTATCGGTGAGAGATTTTGGTGAGATACAATTTATACTATCCAAATCTGGATCTATTTAAGGAAAACATATTTTGAAACTGTAGTATTATCAAAGTTTAATAATATGTTATGTTGTTATGCTTTGTGATCTAGTGTTGTTATTGGTATTTTTCTATATTTCTACATTATGTTGGTCTTCTCACCAAATGAAACCCAAGTTTAAACTATTATTGCATTAGCTGAGACTCCACAGTAACTACTTCAACATTGGTGAGAACCTATTTCAAACCAATAATCATTGGTGTATTAAGGCATGGGTAATGTTTTTTTATTATATTCCTAGTGTCACCAAAACAACAACAAAACAGTAAGTTAGTTGCATAACCTCCTGTAAAAAGATTAAATTTTATCAAAAGGGTTAAAAAAGTGAGTTTGTTAATTAAAGGGTATATTTAATAAAATTACCCATTTTTTTTCTAAAGTAAATGCAGATATATTATAATAATAAACCATAAACATAAACATAAATATAATGGTTATAATTTTTATTTCTTGACAAAAAAAAAAAAATTTATTTAACCCAAAACTAGGTTTTTACATACTCGCATATTGAATTGGGGATATCTTCACAAAGCATGCATATGCAGCTACAACCTGCTTGTGAATATATTATCCACTGCGTGTGCGCGCGCACATATAAGATATCCACTTGTTAAATTACAAATTTTATTGCCCTGCGTCTCTTTTTATTAATTTATTCTTTTAATTGCCAAAAAGAAAAATTTTTTTTTTTTGATTTACCGGCCAACAAGAAAAGAAGAAAGAAGAAAAGAAGAAAAGAAAAATCTAAACAAGTACTGATTCTTTACTTTTTTTTTTCCTTTATTAAAGCATTTATTTATCATTCGTGGATCCCACTGTGGTTCTTTTCTCAGAGGATGATTGTGATGTGCTTAGCAAGCCCAAAAAAGAAAAAAGAGATCGAGAGGGACTGTGATCATGTGATGTGATTAATTTGGTGTGGCCTATTCAGAATCTGCTGTAGTGCATGCACCGCAATTTGTGGAGGTATTATTTTCTAGTGAACCTACAGTATAACGCTACACAAATAGTATTAGACATATAACAAAGAACCTACACCAAAGTACGAAGATTGATTCCTAAAGTCTACCTATATATAACAAAAAACTACTTAAAATGAAATTTTGCTGAGTTTGGTGTTTGCGTGCACCAGTGAACAATGACAACACTTATCTTTTTTTGGTCAAAAGAAATAGCTTCATATAGAAGAAACAGAAAAAGGCTTTGCATGCGATAAAATTGAAACAATGCCAAGGCTTATGCATGCATTCAGATTACTTGCGGGCCTGCCACGTACTTTTTCTTTCATCAGTGACGACACTTTTTCTTTTCCTTGCTTGTAATTCAAAGTTGCTTAGAATACCTTTGGAAGCAAAGTTCAAGCAAGTATTAATTACCAAACAAGTTAGGTATCCCTTTCTTTATGAAATGAAGAATTAAAGAAAAAATGGAAGCCAAAAAAACAATGAAGGTTTTAATTAAAGAACAATACTTGCCTCCAATTCTCTCTTACAGCAACATGTCTTATTTGAAATGAAAAGACAAAAAAAGGACGTTTTTATGTGAGAAGAGATTGAAGGAGCCTAATGTCTTCTCTGTTGAGCTAGACAAGAATTGTTTGAGTTTTTCGTGAATATCTGTTTATATAACTGCAATATCGATATTATATCCAACTTGACCACCTAGTTCTACCATCCGAATTAGGTGAGGCCTAATGGACCTCTTTAGGTGAGAGGTTTTATCTCTTAATGCATCAATGATATTAGTAATATTGAATCCCCGACTTGCATTAGTAATTGTTGAGTCATTTTTCAAAGTGGGACTTACGTACCCATACCCACGGCTTGGGTCGAGCTACACAACTCCAACAAAACATATCCTCTTTAGTAATTTCATCATGTCTGAAGGGCAAATTAATATAATAGAACCCTTGTTATTTGACTGTGCAATTAGTACTTGTTGACAAATTTAAATATGTCATTGCAATGCTATCCAAGAGCCACGAATTTGACTGTTCTTTGTTTCGTAATGCTTGGTCAAAATAATAAATGGAACTTGGTTAAACTTTGTGGTGCATGGCGCAATAAGCAAATTTTCAAATGCAAGTCCTAAGATTGTGCAGTGTGTGACCTTGCAATAGAAAGCACGTAACATCATGCAAACATAAACATATTAAGTTTTGACATGACAGAAAACGGTGTAAATGAAATTAGCCATAGAGAAGAAATATGAGGAAATAATTGTTGTCGAAAGATTTTCGGTTATTTGAAACCGTGAGGTGATTCAAATCCACATTCTTTAATGAAACTTTAATCTTTTACATTTCTAAAAAGTACACTTGAGCAGGTGTAAAATTGTCATGCCCCAAACCGAGATTAAAAAGTAAATCCCGAATTAAAGAGTGAATCACACTCTAATTATAGAATTTACTTCTATAACTAGAATGTGACGTGGAATTTAAAATAAAATTAAAATAAACTTTTTATTACAAACGAATTCAAGCTTAATTTACAAACATAGTCCTTCTTCAGAACTTTACACCACTCTCTGCTTAAATCGTAATCAACCTCTGACTCAGCTCACGCTTAATCACAAAGACCTCTTCTAATCGACTCTGTACTAATTCTCGATAAAATACCTGCAAAGTCTACGAGGGGGTGAGCTCAAACCAACAGCTCAGTAGGGACATAAGATCTTAATAAGCAGAATTGATCAAATTGAAGTTTTAATAAAAAACATACAACATGCTATGAATAATATATAATATAATAATACTATTAATGCATGAATGTTATGCAATACTTCCTCGATTAAACCCATTGAAAAGTAAATTGCATTATATCTTCATTTTAACTGCAATTAAAATGACAGATATCCTAACTTCGATCCCCACTCACCACTGCTCCACTCCTCGCGTACACTACGAATTTAAATACAACACTCAATCCCCACTCACCACTGCTCCATACTCAATGATTCATGATTCATGTTCAAATATATGCACGTTCAGATAAATGCAAATATATATGTATATATAATTATCTATTTAATTCACATAATGATCAAGTAATTCAGGTAGTCAGGTAATTCATGTAATAGCGCACATGCATAGTTTCTTAACAAAGATTCAATATAACCAAAACACAAGTTAAGGTTCCCCAGATCCCCTTACCTAGTTTCCCGAGCTTAACCTGACCTCATACATCCATTCGAGGAAATCCTAAGTTGTCCTTTCCACTCATCATCACCAATTCAGTTGACTGATTCAAATCTTAGTTCCAATACAAAACCCACCGTCTCAAGATAAACCTAAATTCCTTAATCCAAATATCTCCAATACTTATAGAAGTAAATCTTACCTTCAGTTCAAAACGTTCAGGATAACTTTGTAAGAAAATGACGACACAGCGGTTTAAGAATTGAAATGGCCAAAATGCCCTTGAATTGAATCGAGAGTCCAAGATTACTTTCGAGGATTCCATCTTGAAGTATAATCCGAATACAAATGGATTAGAGCTACTCAAAGAACGATATAAACCTATTTTGAAATTGATAATACGAGATTTAGTGAAAATGACCAAAATAACCTTCTTCGTAAACGAGAGCTAAGTTTGACTTTTTGACGCTATTTCTTTTTGGTAAGTGGTTTCGGTTTAACAACTAGGTAGGATTGTGTTTGTTCAGTATCGTTTATTTAGAGTTTTGGGTTCGGGTCAGGTTTTGGTGACCGGAACGGTGTTGGAACGAGAGTTTCTAAGCTTAGGTAACCTGTTTATCTACACCCACACCAAACAGAGTTCGCAAAGGTAATGACACAGCCATTAGAAAGACGGAATGAGTGGCAGCCACCACGTACGGTGGCTGCCCGGATTGGTTTTCAACCCAAAACTCAACCAACGACACAAATGAACTAGGGAAGGACCTACGGGGGTTCTGCAGGACAAAACAGAGACAAAACCAGTTAAAATTGCCGCCATCAGCGGCGGGGCTGGTGGTGTCAGCGGTGGCAGAGTACCTAAATAAGAGAAATCCAATTAATTTCGAGCCCAACAGATTTCACAAGCTACTAGGTACCAAAAGAAGACGAAATTGAAGATAAACTACCTGAGCCACCGCCGGAAACCACTCAGAACAGTAAAGGCAGCAACGAAGCAAGGGCTTGGAATTGGGTTTTTTCGATTTAGGCTCAATTGAACACAACTCACAACCAAAAGAAAGAGCAGGTTTAGAGGAGAAGAATGAGACCAACATCAAGGCAAACCGCCGCCGAGATGGCGGAATCGACGGCGAGAAGCAGTCGGGCTTTAGAGACTCGATTCTCCGTGCACGGTGATCGGTTGAGTAAAGTGAAGGCACCGTGGTGCTCGCCGTGGCCTGGGGAAGAGAACCCAGGTGATCCGGCCTCGTGCCATCGCTGGAAATGGCGAGTCACCGTCGGAGAGTTCAGATCGGTTTGGGCTGGGTTTTGGGTTTCCGGGTGTTTCTTGGTGGGAGATGGCCATGGAGAGAGAGAGGAGAGAGAGAAAATCTTGTGGAGGCCAAAATCACCGGCAACGGTGGCCGGACGGCGCGTCACGCGCCGGTTGGAAGCTGACGGTGAGAGAGAGTCGAGAGAACAGGGGAAGGCTCGGGAGAAAAATGGAGAAATGGACAAAGGGCAAAAAGAAACTGATTTTGGCATTTTAAAACAACCGCAAAATTACAATAATACCCCTGAACTTTGAACGTCTCTAAAATCCAAACCGTACCTCAGAATCAAGTTCTATTTGAGTCTACGCGCTCGTTAAGTCGAAACCTATCCAACGAGACTAAGATCAAGATTGAACATTTTCTAATTTGTATTATTCCTCAATGGCTCCTTAAAATCTTTAAAATCCAATTAAATCGCCAAAATTAATTATTAAATTGTCTGAGATCTCACAAAAACATACTCAAAAGAGGAAATAAATGGAAATTGAACACTAGGTTTTTATTGCAGGACCCCAAAACACACGTACATAACATGGTCTGTACTTACCTAAAAGCTTTAGAAGCTGTAGAATAAAGAACACATCACTTACCATCAGGAATTTATAACCATGGCTTGACTTTCTTATCAAATATTCCTCCTCCATAAGTAGAAATGAAAATCTCAACAAGAAGGGGAAATTGCAATCGAACAAATAAGATGATAGGAACACCAGCAAGGAAAATGGTTGGAATAATAATCCCTGTTTTTTCATGAAATATTATCAAAAGGGCAGAGCAAAAGGCAACAGTCATGGAGGCAATAGAGATAAAAAGGGTGGAAAGACCTATTATCATCTTAGTAGGTAAGGATATGAGGAAATCATTTTCTGCATAACGTGAGGTGAGGATTCCCAAAAACATCAATACTGAAGTTGTGGAAGAAAAAAGACCTATAGCATCTGATGTTATATAAACTGAAAGCAAGTTTTTATATAAGAATATGGGATAGCCAGTTTCTCCATCATTTCCACCAGGAACTGTGAATGCTGTAGCAAACATCATGGTAATAATGAGAGCACCAACAACTGTACAAGAAGTTGCTGTCTCTTTCATCCATTTTTCTCCATCATTCTTCAATTCCTTGTGGCTCTTGATAAACAGCATATGCGATGACACATGATCTTTATTTTTATATTCAGANCATGCGAGGGACAATAGTCTCCACCTCCTGCATTTTATTAAACAAAAACTCACACCTCAATGTGACCAGGAAGCATTTCACCCAAAAAAAGGAAAAAGGAAAAAAGGACTAGGAAGCAATTTAAGTATATTCTTGCTACCAACTAACCGTTCAACCATAAACCAAACTATTGGACGACATGGAAAGAGGTTTCTGAATGCTGGCCAAAATGTAAGTAATTAAANTAAACCTTTTTGTCTCTTTATTTCTTATTTATTTGTTGCTACTTGTTTTGGGTTACTTGCCAATTTTAATCACATAAGGGCTGGAGAATGATCTGATCCATGTATTGCTTTAAATCACACAAGTGGTACCGGCCAGAGCTTGGTTCATTGATCGTGGGGTTCATCATAAGGAACTAGAATTCAGGTGTCAGTACGCTGAAGATCATTGAACTCAGTTTGCATGGCCTCTTGCTAGTTGACGTCTTTAGCATCTTCAGCTTGAGTATAAGAAGATGGTGTGTTTGGAATTGTAGAAATAGAAGCAGCTAGTGACTGTTTCAGCTATAGGATGATGAGTACGTATAAAGCATGAAGCAATTTGGGCTTAGAAATTAATCAAATGAGTGGAGTAGATAACATGAAGAAACCTTGGAACAGTGACAAAACCTGTAACTGGTGTGGTGCAGGATCAGGTATGATTGTGTGTGAGAAGTTACAGAAGAAGATAGAACAACGTTGTCAGAATTGGAAACAGATCGAAATAATTATTTCAAATTGTAGTGCTATCTTAATTATCTTTTTCCATAATACTGCTTTTGAAAGTTTCAACTCTTCTATATAAGAGTATGATCTTATATTTGTAGCTAATAGATGAATCATGCATTATAATTAATGAGGATAAACTTTCATCACGATATCACCTCTTTTCAAGGCCTATATAAACCCCATTCCCCTCCTCATTTTTCAATCCATCCCATCATCAGTTCACTCATCAAAGTTTGAGAGAGAGAGAGAGAGAGAGAGAGAGAGAGAGAGAAGTGCCTCACATAGAATGAGAAGAAAAAAATTAAAAAAGAAAAGAAAATATGTCCAGTCGTTGAACCGTGTAAACCTTTTTGTCTCTTTATTTCTTATTTATTTGTTGCTACTTGTTTTGGGTTACTTGCCAATTTTAATCACATAAGGGTTGGAGAATGATCTGATCCATGTATTGCTTTAAATCACACAAGTGGTACCGGCCAGAGCTTGGTTCATTGATCGTGGGGTTCATCATAAGGAACTAGAATTCAGGTGTCAGTACGCTGAAGATCATTGAACTCAGTTTGCATGGCCTCTCGCTAGTTGACGTCTTTAGCATCTTCAGCTTGAGTATAAGAAGATGGTGTGTTTGGAATTGTAGAAATAGGAGCAGCTAGTGACTGTTTCAGGTATAGGATGATGAGTACGTATAAAGCACATGAAGAAATTTGGGCTTAGAAATTAATCAAATGCGTGGAGTAGATAACATGAGGAAACCTTGGAACAGTGACAGAACCTGTAACTGGTGTGGTGCAGGATCAGGTATGATTGTGTGTGAGAAGTTACAGAAGAACATGGAACAACGTTGTCAGAATTGGAAACAGATCGAAATGGAGTAAGAAAAAGAATGAATTGGGGTAGCTGGAAAATGTGTTGCATAGATGGACCGGTCTGCAAGGAAAGGAATAGGGTCTTGAGATGATAAATCAAGAGGTTGATGAGGTGAAAGAGTAGAGAAGACAACTCCTTGAAAGGAAAGACGTATACGTACTTTTATGAAATAAAACATGTCTAGAACCATTGTTAGGATCAACACCAAATATCTTTCTAAATGACTTACATTGTTAAGAACAGGGGTAGGCAAGGTAGGTTCTTCTAAGTTCCAGGATGTGTCTATATATATGCTTGCGTTCAACCTCTCAATTTTGCTCACAAGTGTGACAAGGTGTTGAATACCTTATATAACAAGAAATTATTCAACATGTGAGAGATAATTCACCTCGATCCACCATTAGAATGAAACACTTCAGGACTCAAGCATGATTTCAACCTCGGTTTTAAAAGAAACACACATAAATAAATAATGAACCTACACACAAAATTATAAATATAAAGGACCTATAGACAAAATTATAAACATAAAGACAACCTCGCTCAGTGGGGTTGCATATTTATATTCATGTTATATATATGTTATGTCTTAAATTAATTGCAAGATTAATTAAGACAACCTTGTGTGATTTTAACTTTATATTGAAGTTTGTGATACCATGGTTTAGCAAAATGTGAATATTAATTCTGCTTGTTTTTTGTTATTTGTATGTTTTTTTAGGAAAATGGAAATATAGAGAATATGGAGAAAGCAGTATATGAAAAAAAAGAAAAAAAAGAAAATGATAAATATAGAGTGAGAATTATGACCTTAAACCATTGTAGTTCTCTCTGCATTTGCAAAGCTGCACCTGAAATACGATTAAGTTGTGCTGATGGAGATAACATCCCTGCTATATGTAGCATGGTATTGCTAGAGGAATCTTGAAGGGCTGAAATCACATTTCTGTTATGGAGCCCATATATAAGGTTATAAACTTTTTCTTGACGGCATTCAATGGCATACATAAATGGGCCCCTTCCCATATTATCAGCTTTTAGCACAAGATCTGGATTTGCTTTAAATATATTAATAATAAACTCGAAATTCCCGAGTTCGATAGCGTGGAAGGTTGCACTATGTATACCGCTATCTTGCATTTCTGTCACACTCAAGTATTTAATCTCGTTGCACATGAGATCTAAAACTTCTTGTACTTGGGCATGGATCAATTTCATTTCGTAAATTTTGTTGATTCCTAGGTTTACATTGGAAGTAATGTTATATAACGACATTTTAAAATATAGGCTTGTTATTAAATTTTTCTTTTGAAATATACTCTTTTTTTTATTTTACCCTCTGAAAATTAAATCCTTTCACTTTGTCTCCCGAATTTTAAACTCTCGTCTACACCCTCAAGTCCATTTATTATCTGAAGTTTTAGAGTTTCGTTTTGAATTATTTTTATATGGTTGTAAAGAGGAGATTCATAGTTTCAAAATGAGTATAAGATTGTTGATTTAGTGTTTTTAAAATATAGGCTTGTTATTAAATTTTTCTTTCGAAATATACTCTTTTTTTTATTTTGCCCTCTCAAAATTAAATTCTTTCACTTTGTCTCCCAAATTTTAAACTCTCGTCTACACCCTCAAGTCCATCTATTATCTGAAGTTTTAGAGTTTCATTTTGAATTATTTTTATATGGTTGTAAAGAGGAGATTCATAGCTTCAAAATGAGTATAAGATTGTTGATTTAGTGGATGTTTAATGAGGCAAAAGTCGGACCACAGTTGAGATAAAAACTGGCTAAATTGATGAAGTTGAGTTCGAGAAGGCAGATTAAGAGGATTTACCCTTATGATCCAAAGTTCATGGAGCAAAGTGAGAGAATTTAAGTTTTATGGGACAAAGTGAAAAAAGAGTGTATTTGAGGAGACAAATTTAATAATATGCCTAAAATATATAACGACTGATATTTATAAAGCAACCAAAAAGAAAATAAAAAAACAACAATAATAAGATTGTAGCATACCCAAAAGCTCAAGGAATTTTGAAACAAGTCCTTTCAAGAATCTTGGCCCTGCAGTGGAAATCCAAAAATCCAAATTAATATGTTGGAAAAAGTTCTTCCTATATTAATTAGATGGCATTTATATCAAGCTAAACATGTTGGTCTAGTCCAAGAGATCACTCTCATATAAGCTTATTGCCCATAGTAAAAAAGATATATCAGTAATTGTGCAAGACCTAAAAAAAGTCAACCAGTTAAGGTGGCAAAGAAATTTGTGACCTAATCTAAAAATAACATTTTAAACTAATAGCTCAACTAAAAATATATTGGGCTGTTATTATAAAAAAGTAGTGAAATTCGGTATTTAATCCAAATTTTTTATTTTTTATTTGGAGATAGTGTCGCTTTTTCTTAGCAACTTGTGCTTACAGAAAAGGAAGCGATAAGTCTGGAGATATTAGGTTGTTTTGCTCTGTTTGGTCGGCAAGTTCTAAATGAATGATACTGCACTCAGAAAGCGTTTGAGACTATGGACGTACTATATCTTTTGGAAAGGTGATCTGGGAAGTCACTGCTAATTGGTTCCTTTGGGAGGTGTTGAGCATGAAACCTTGTAACTTTGATAATGCTCACATTGTTTTGGCGCAAGTACTGAGAACATATATGGTTACAAGCGTGAAGTTACATCTATTTGTTTTTTGGGTGCAGGTTCATAAGATTTTAGGTTCAGTATGACAATGGGAGTGATAGGCGAAGGAATCTAGGCAATATCCATTTTAAAATTAATTGGCAATAAAATAAGTAGTTCAAACTCTTATAAATTTGTTTGGACACATCAGGTGAATAACCAGACTCTGATACCATGAGGAAATCTTCACACCAATTTCAAAATCAATTGGTAATAATAGTCCAAACTCTTGTAAGCTACTAAGAAGACCTTTACATGTTCAATGTGAGATTTCTCTCAACATACAATTTAGTAATTTTTAAAAATGTATCAATACTAGAGTGATATATGGGCATTTTCATCAAACTCAAGTTCGAATTAATGTTAGGCAGGAATTGCTTCGTGTTATGAATGTGACTATCACAACGTAGGTAGAGAGCCATAAATTTTTTTCCTGACAAGCCAGGTCGGATTTCAAATATCTTAAAAGCAGGGGACATTATATAAATTTTCCATAAAATTTTCAACAATATTATATATATATTTAAAATTTTTTTAAAAGGGAAATTTTTTTAAATATGACATATTTTGGGACAGTTTCAGACATGACTTTCAATATGTGTTATTAGAGGACATATAATCAAAATTGACCCTAAGTGTTTTGAAATATTTCAGTTTCATTTTTTGTTTATTCTTGGATTGTTGAAAAGTCTTTCAAAAAGAAAAACAAGTAAACAAAATGGATCGAAAATCAATCAATCAAATGGATCGAACAAATTAAAAAGGAGGAAAAACATATAAAACAATTTAATTTTACAAGATGAAACCAAAGAAATGATATAGCATACCTGAGAAAATGATATCCCTTGGATT
>QANT01000426.1:0-37923 GCA_003254885.1 Purshia tridentata
GGTGGCGTCTTGGAGTTTCTTGGTTGCTCGTGTGAGGAATAGAGGGAAGGGAAGGGAAGGGCTGGTTAACGTGGTTGGGTTAAGGGGTTTTTGGGTTTGGTTAATGCCTCAAATAACAAGGGCCGTTGGATGCTCATTTAATGAGATCCAAGGGCAGAGATGGCAGGTATACAAATAAGCAGGTTGTAGAAATCCTACAACTGAGCCCAGCTGTTTAAACTTGTACGTTATTGTTTTTTTAGATTGGGGTTTCATTTAGGGTTTGGCTTATGTTGGGGGTTTCAAATTTAAAATTTTCAATTGGAGTTTCAATTGGGGTTTCGTTGGCTTTTAATTTTTATAACATATATATGTTTATAGTTTTATTGTTAGGGTTTGGGGTTTGGTTTAAACTTTTTTACTTTATGATTATTTTCTATTTTGGGGTTTAGAGTATTTTTTATTTTCGAGTTTGGAGTTTAGGGTATATTATTATATAACTTAATAACTTATATAATGTATTATTACAAATGTATTTATTTTCTATTGGTTTGGCTTTTGTTTGGGGTTTCAAATTTAAAATTTTCAATTGGGGTTTCGTTAGCTTTTAATTTTTGTAACATATTTATGTTTATAATTTTATTACATGATAAGGGGTTTGGGGTTTGGTTTAAACGTTTTTACTTTATGATTATTTTCTATTTTGTGGTTTAGGGTATTTTCTATTCTAGGATTTGAGGTTTAGGTTATATTATTATATAACTTAATAACTTATATAATGTATTATTATATATGTATTTACTATTTAGTAATATAGTATATAGAAATGTTAGAAACATAATAGTTTATTTATACTTTATAGTTTATACTTTATAAAAATGTTTGGGGTTTGGGGTTTGAGGTTTGGGGTTTGGGGTTTAATATAGAAATGTATGTTTATACCTTTATATTTATAGTTTATTTATTTATACATAAGCTATTACTAAGGGTCTAATACAGTAATACTAGTAGCTAATGGACTATTAGTTAAAAATTTTAAATAGTTAATAGTTAATAACTTAATACTTAACAAGTTAATAGTAAGAGGATCCGATTGAGTGGGCTGGTCTACCAGACTTTCGGTCTACCTGATTTTCGGTCCAGTCTTGGACTCCAAATAAGGCTACTGAAAACATCCGGTCCAGTCCCCGGTCCCTCAAATTTCGGTCCAGTCCGGTCCGATCCCCCACTCCTAGGATTTACTTTAGGCTCTTAGGTAGTATATAAATAAATAATATAAAGGTTAAAAAAACTTAAAAAATTGTTATAAATCTAAATTATAGGGTATATATTAAAAATATATATATATTTTTTTTTGCATAGATCATGTAACACCCCGCACTTTCAAAAGTAGTTTTGAAACGTTTTTTAAAGATTTCTGGGATTTTATCTGGAAAGTAAAGCGTTTTGGTGTTTTGAATTTTAAAGTTTGACTTTTAAAAAGGGGAAAAAGTTGACTTTTTGTTCTGGAGGTCTTTTCGCGTTGACCTTGGGTCCGTTGGGAAGGTCTCGTCCTCACGAGTTCGTAGACACGTAGCACGCGTCGAACGGAGCTACGGTTTGAAAGTTACGGACGTGTGAAGAGAAGGACACATTGGTAATTTTGAAAAAGTTGGATTTAAAAAGGGGCACAGAACCCCAGAAATCTTAGTTTCTCTCTCCTCTCCCGATGCTTCTCCCTCTCGCGAGTTTCTCCCAGCCGTGCCTTTCGCCGGCGCGTGGGGGCGCGTCCGGCGGCGGGCCGGCGTGATCCTTGGCTTCCCGTGCTCGCCGGCTCCCCCTCTTCCTTCCCATGGTGGCGGCTCGCCGTGAAACAGCCCGGAAAGTGGAGAATCGCGCGTGCACAGTCGGTGTGATCGGCGGCGATCTCGCCGTTTCCGGCGACGACGAGGCCCAATGACCGCCCAGACCTTCTCCCCTCGCCGAGCCCAGCCTGTTGGTGGGTTCGATTGCACCTTTGGACCGCCGTGGACGGCGGATCGGCGTTGGAGGTGCCGCCGGCTTCCCGGCCTGATTTCTCCCTTTTCCGGCCACTTTTGGCCGTCGACCCAGGTTTGAGAATCGATCCCCTCGATCTCCTCTACGTGCCCATGTAATTTGTTTTAGCTAAACGCGACTTTCGTTATTGACAGTTGACCACCGTTGACCGTTCGTTGACCGTCGCGGGACCCGCTGCGTATGACGATCCCAGCGAGCGTTCCTTGGTTTTCGACATCGGGCTAACCACCCGAGCTTGTGGGTGAGTTTCTCGGACCTTTCGAGTGTTTTTCCGAGAGTCGGGCAGCCACCATGTGTGGTGGTTCCCGCTCGTTTTTCGTGACTGTTGGACTTGTTTGTGAATTCTGGGTTATTGCTTGGACTGTCTGGTCTTAACAGGTACGCGCGGCTTGGGAATTTGTATTCCCGATGCCGTTGTGCTGCCGGATTTTAGAATCCGAGCAAAGGAGCCACNCCGTTATGCTGCCGGATTTTAGAATCCGAGCAAAGGAGCCACGAAGGACACGAAGGTAGTTTAGTCTTTTCACGGGGTCACGGTGAGTGAACCTAGGATCCTTTAACTCTCAGTTAGTTAGTTACTTGGCTGGTTTGAGTGCTTGTTTGTTTTGGTTGCTGTATGCTAGCTAAGGGAGGTTACGGAATTAGGATTGAAATACTGATAATTTAAGAATTATTTGAGGTTACAGAATTAAGAAATGTTTGGAGCTTCAGAGAGGGCTAAGTAAGGATCAGTGGTGGTGTTCGAGGATTAATGAATTCAGGTGGAGATTTTGATTAGGATTGGGATTCCCAGGATTTTAAAGTTATGGCTTTTTAAGGTGATTTAGTATGGATTTGGTTTTGGAAACTGATTTGAGAATTCAGTTTATTCTCGGATAAAATTAAAGATTTGATTTTACTTATCCGTTTTGATGACGTTGGTTCTTTAAGAAATGATTTAATATTGAGTTCGAGTTTTGGTTTCGATGGATTTTCTGTTATATCCAAAAAGGTTTTGAAAATGGTTTTCGGTGATTTTGAAATGGAAATATCATTTTCGGATTGGTACTGTTTTCAAAGCACCCAGTTGCTATTCGTACAGCTTATCAGGTTATACAGGTCTTTGGGACCCATCACGGCACACACATAGGCTTTGGGCCGTGTGTCGGGATGCCTCACCCTTTGGGGGCAGTCTGCGTGCACGTACGACATTCTGGCCCGTTGTACGACGGCGAAACGACGGTACAACGGCCACCGAATCCACTCGCATGACGGCGTTACGACGGTGCGGGTGGAAGGATAAGCACGTACGGCAGTTGTTGGCCCTGCATGTGTATGACAGACCCTGGCTCTGCACATGTACGGCAGGATATTGGCCCTGCATGCGTACGGCAGGTCGTAGGCCCTGCGCATGTACGGCAAGGTTATTGGCCCTGCATGCGTACGGCAGGTTGTGAGCCCTGCGCATGTACGGCAGGCTAGCTGGATGTGGATTGGGTGAGGGTTTTACGCATCTTGTCAGTTTACAGTTGTTCTTGCGAATTATAGATTTCAGNAATTATAGATTTCAGTTTTTAATTGATATTTTAAGAACTTAACCAGTTTTATTGATTTATCAGAGTTTTCAGTTCTGGTTTTATAAATTGGAACTTTGATCAGTTTTACCATTTTCTAAAAGAGTTTTGCAAATGGATTTTAAAAGCGGATTTCTACAAAGAGTTTTCAGTGGATTTTTATGAAATGTTTAAAGCTAGGGGAATCTCAAAGAGTGAAGTGTAGTGTTGGGAAACTGTGAATTTAAAGATTTAGGCGAGAATTGATTACTGGGGTTTGAGTAACAAAGGTCGTTTTGAGATTTGAGGGTAAGTCAAAGGGTTTCGGAGTGTCAGTGATTTTAATTGAGGATTTAGTGGTTTCTAAAGGTTATTTGAGGATAGTGGAAGAATTTATTGAGGTTAAGTTGGTTCAGAAAGGTTGATCGAGGATTTTAAGATTATTGGAGAATCCAGTGAAATTCTAAGTCAGGACCCTGTGGTGTAAATCGAGGTGATTTCCAGTTCAGGGGATCAATTGAGGATAATTGAGGCATTACAGTTTAGGGACAATGAATTGGATTGGTTAGAGGATTGGATGATCAGGTTAAGATTCATGATTGAGATTGTGGTTTGATTGGGAGTTGAGGCTTGAGAAAGTTTATGAGTTTGACGATTCTACTGATTATTTTAATTGAGTTTATTTGAGATTTTCAGTTAGATTGCACTCACACGAGCTCTAGTGAGCTTACCGGGTTTGTGTGTAAACCCGGTGCACCTGTGGTTGGGTGCAGGGTTGTTTTTGCAGGCTTGCAGGCTGAGGAGACGGTGGAGTGAAGACGAGGCAGTGGGACCAGCAGTGTTTTTATAAAGCTATTTTACGATTTATTTTCGTGTAAAAGTTTACAGCTTGATTTTATAAATGTGTTTTGTAAAGTTACAGTTATTTCAGTAAATTATTTTATATTCATGGCTCACAGTTTCAGGAAAAAGGGCCCACAGGGAACAGTTATCAGTTTTCAGCAGTTTAGGCACGTGCCCGAGGGTCGGGGCGTGTCACCACATCCATCCGGATTATTTCAATCCATAAAGTGAACGCCTCAAACGAATGGAGAGCGTGTTCCGTGGTCTGGAACTATTTGCATCGGGTATCTTAAGTCCTTCAGGAACTCTCATATATATCTCTATATCAGGATCCCCATAGAGATAAACTATGACCACATCCATAAGCTGCATATTCAGTTTTTCGGAAACTACCAAACTGATAAGGTAGCGGAACGTTATGACGTTCACTACGAGAGAGTACATCTCCTAGTAATCAATCCCACGGCGTTGAGAAAATCCTTGCGCCACTAGACGAGCCTTGTATCTCACAATCTCGCTTTTCTCAACACAATTCCTTACAAATACCCATTTAAATTCTACAAGTTTAACATGGGGAAGTGCAGGGACGACAGGCCCAAACACTCTTCTCTTTGTCAAGGAATATAATTCAGCCAGGATTGCTTCTTTCCATTTTGGCCAGTCGTATCGACGTTGACATTCATCAACAGAGCGAGGTTCGATGTCATCGCTAGTTATGATTTCAGTAGCTACCGCGAATACAAATATATCATCGATGATAATCTCATTTCGATTCCAGATCTCACATAAGCATGCATAATTTATCGAGATTTCTCTGTTCTCGGGAGTGGGTTCAAATGTTGGAGCATCCCCCAACACCGTCTCTTCCAGGACAAACCCATAATCCGAAACAATCTCGTGAGATGGATCGATTAAGGTTGCGATGTTAAGAGGATTCATTTGTGCCAAATTTACCCTTTTCCGGGGATAAGAATCCTTCAAACCTAGTGGTCTACCTCACTTCTGGGCAGGGAAATATGACTGGTTAGCCACCATGGTCGTACCTCGTCCATCTGGGACGACACGTTCTACAGGGACGACACATCCTACCGGGATAGATATCCTTACAGGCATATTTGCAGCAGGTATATGTGATCTCGTCACTTTAGCTAGATCAAAGAAAGCATCTGGCTACACTTTGTAGATCTAGAATTCTTCGCAATTCACTATAACATTGTGCGGTTCGGGGATTGGCATGAGACATAGTGGGGATATTCCACATCAATTCGCGTCGTTCATCAGGAACGGTGACGTTCTTATCTCCCCCTAACGGCGGGAAGACTGTCTCATCAAAGTGACAATCCGCAAATCTGGCGGGAAAGAGATCGCCTGTCAAGGCTTCTAAAAAAAACATATAATGGATGGGGATTCATAACTGACCAATCCTTCGTTGAGGGCCCAATTTTGTACGTTGTGGTGGCACAATTGGCACATAAACTGCACACCCAAATATGCGTAAGTACGAAACGTCAGGTTCGTACCCAGTTGCCAACTGTAACATAGAGTAAGGTTGGATATCAGTGGGCCTTAACGGGACCAACCTAGCTACAGGCAAGATTGAATAGCCCCATGCAGAAAAATGGTGAAATCTTTACTAGTCTTTGCATATGATAGTCTAGTATTCAACTTTCCCAACGAGCAGGCTTGGCATAGTGTGTCACTAAACACAAAATTGTAAGGGGATGCCCATGTGATGAATTGAGGATATGGTGCATCATACTTTGACCTGGGTGTTCTGACCGGTCATGCCATAGCAAAAAGAACTGCTCAAATTAGTTAGCGTCTGGCTAACTATGTGGTTTGCCTCGATCGATCTGATAGTCGACATATAGAGACCATTCGAGAGACATTTCAATTTTTCCAATATACGCTTCTGGCTGTACAAATTGAAAGTTATGCAAAGATATTCCACTCCATTTTCCTTAGTGGTTTCAACGTGATAACCGTTTGTTCAAATCTCCTTAAAACTCAACAACGTTCTTCTGGAACATGAAGAATATAAGAGCTCATGAATGGTAAATTCAGAACCATTGGACAACTTAAAATAGGCTTTGCCATAGCCCTCTACCAGGTTGGATTAGCCTGATATGGTTGTCACAGAGGTATGAGTAGGCAATAAGTTTGAAAAATACTTCCGTTCTTGGAGTATAGTGTGCGTAGTAGCACTGTCAGCCAGACAACAAACTTCCCCACAAAACATGCCTATTCATAAACTTAATTCAATGTATAAAAATAAATAACTTCATTGAATTAATATTGGAATATAACCATATTTCCAAAACTAACAATCCAAAACATAGATCACCAAAATAATCCGAATATGAATCATTATTCAGAGAATAAAATAAATATGGCACAAGTGCCAATCATAACCATGTTCTCGAGTGTTCAGTCCTCGAAGTGTCTAGAAGCAGCCTGGAAATCAGTGATCTCTAGGGTGGTATTCATAGAAAATGATCCTTCGATAAAGTTGGTCTCACGAGGTCCGCGACTGGTGTAATACTCCTCTATAGCTTGCGCTAATACACGACAGGTGCGAGACCAATGATCAGTTCCTTCACAATGGTGACATAAATCAATCTGATTATGATTCTGGGGGCAACAGGCCGGACCAGTGTTCCTCTCATTTTGAGTTCTTAAGTTCGAGTAACCGTGATTCCCATCACGTGGGCTTTAGCCACGTGAATTGAGGTTATGTGGGCCTTGGCCACGTTGACCTCGATCATACTGAGCGTTCTTCTGAGAACCTTTCCTTCCATTTCTCGAGTGATCAGATTTTGCGTCCTTTACATGACCTCGGTTTCTCGTTTCACGGTTTGAATCGTGATGAGCAACATCGTTTGCTTCAGGCAATGGTGTTGCTCTAGTAACAGCCGGTCGGGCTTGATCTTTGTTTAATAATCAGTTGTTATTCTTTTCGGCGAGCAACAAAATAGTGATCAATTCCGAGAACTTGGTAAAAATGCCTCTCCCTGTATTGTTGCTTCAGGACGAAACAGGAGGTAGGGAAGATAGATAAAATCTTCTCCAATAGGTCAGCTTTGGTGAGCTCTTCCCCATGAAATTTGAGGAGTGACCAAATTCGACAAATCTCCGAATTATACTCATTTACAGATTTGAAATCCTGGAAACGGATGGTTTGCCACTCATGTCTTGCTTCGGGCATGGAAATGGTCCTTAGGTGGTTATACCGTTCTTCCAAAGCGACCCAAAGAGCTCGTGAATCCTCTTCAGCGAGGTACTCAAATGAAGCTTTACATCTTAAGTCCATTTTAAATAGCTTCTTCCCAAAACTTCCAAAGCGACAAAATTAAGCTTGTTGAGATTTGACATTCTTAAGAAAGGAACAAATAATAATATTTAGTGCTTTGGGCAATAACATCCATAAGCAACTAATAAGAACTTCAAGTTCTATCACATGGTAAAATGAATTCAAATTAGACATGTAAAATCTACTGGTTTAATCATGTTTGGTGAATTTATGAAGGAAACTTCAAGTTCCTTATATGGCATTATCGAAACTACAGGTTCGATATTTATGTATGAACTACTGGTTCGTTAATTACCTGCAATTTCTACACATATATTCTAATGCAGAAATATAAACAAGTAAAATATTTATATAATTCGAATAGAATTGAAAATATCCCAAGATTATGATTCTGCCATTTAGAATATAAGTATTAGGTGAAGTGAATCAATTTCGAACAAAACATGTTAGTGCAGTGGTAAACGCACATGCATGTGTGCAGCAGGTCCCAAGTTCAAACCTCAGAGAGTGCTAGAATTAGACTCTCTTTTTTCAGAGTTTCAGGAGGTGAAGAGAAGGCTGCCACATAGGCATGCCGACATGGAGTGCGACTCTGACGTGGCGTGCCAATGTGGACGCTCACAGTTGGGCGCTGACGTGGCATGCTGATATGGACACGCTGCTGGGCTGGCCACTTAACATGGGCCTAGGCTTGGGCTGCGGGCCTGCGTCCTTGTTGGGTTCTCTAAGCTTCTGGCTTGTAGCTTAGGCTTCTGACCTGGGCAGCGGGCCTCTTATGTTGGGCTCTCTGGGCTGCCTGAGCTTCTGGTTGTAGCTTGGGCCTCGGGCCTGGGCAGCGGGACTAGCCTTGGCCTGGGCATGGGCCAGGGCCCACTTGGCTTGGTGGTTGCGCCCCTCCTCTGGGCTGCGGTCTTATTGGGCCCACGAGGCCTTCTGGGCTGGTGCACTCAATTTGGGCTTGTTGGGCCCATGCGGCCTGCTGGGCTGCATGGCCTATTTGGCCCACACGGCTTGTTGCAGGGGCAGCAAGGTTGGGCTTAGGCCTGCCTTGACTGACGGCAACCAGCGGCTGCAGGCCGCCTCTGTTGGTTGCCGGCGGCTGCTGGCTGCCTCTGTTGGTTGCCGGCGGCTGCTAGCTGCCTGTGGTGGTGGCCGGCGACTGCTGGCTGCCCAGGATGATTTTCGATCACCAAAAAATTAATTTTCCCAAATTTTCCACCTTTTTTAATCATTCAATTCAAAAATATGAATCAAAAATATATAATCTCAATTAAATCAATCACATAGATTTAGGGTTAATGCTTCATGGAGATTTTTACATGCTATTAAAGTTTAACAAGCATGAATACAAAAAATTGTTCTAGAAAACCTACTTGGTTGAAAAACAGATTGAATGATAATTCTCTTTTGTTTGGCGATCCACAATCCTAGAGCTTTTTATGCTGATAACGTGTTGTAAAATATATGTACTAGGGTTTGTGAAGGCAGAGAGAATCATCCAGTTCTCTTATTCATTCAGGAATATATATATACTTATACAAAGGTAGGGTTTACTCACTTTAATAAATTACGAGTATACCCCTACAACTAATTACAGGAATAACCACACTAATAAAGATATTTACAACAATAAGAACATATAAATTCCACAGTGACTACTGCATAATTAAATGCAACAGCAAAAGTACATTTGTTATTTCTTGGATATATTGAAATAAAGAACGCCAGAGTAAACCCTAGGCATAATGGAGGAGCAGCATAAGCATTGCTCTTTCATAATCATTTCAGTCTCTCCTCCACCTCGGATTTATGTAAACATGTCTTCTGTGATTACCAATTCTTTGTTCCAGCTGAGGGAAAATCTTAAGAAGGATGTTATACATAGCTTTGTAATACCAAATCCTCCATCTCTTGCAAACCCCAAGTGACCCAATGGCAATTCCAAAGCCAACTATAAATCCAACTTCAACACTGATAAGATCCCAGTCAATCTCATGTCCAGAACTTGTAGCATCTGCTGAGTCGCTGGCATTACTGCATTTTAGCTTCAGAGGTGGCCCACATAATCCTTTATTCCCTTCGAAAGAAAATGCTTCAAATGTTGAAAACTGAGCACCAGTTGGAATCTTCCCGACCAATTGATTGTGTGAGACATTTAGGAATGAAAGGAAATTAAGGTTTACAAACTCTGGTGGGATTGGCCCACTCAGGTTGTTATTTGAAAGGTCTAAGGACTCAAGTTGTGTCAAGTTACCTAATGATGATGGGATTGCGCCTGTGAGAGCATTACTCGACAAGTTGAGACCATAGAGCGATCTGAATTCTCCTATTTCCTTAGGTATTGATCCGCTGAACTGGTTGTCCGAGATGTCAATCAAGGTGAAGACAGTTAGAATCTTTACCAACTCCATCTCTCGACCTTTGGTGGTAACTGTTATAGCATCCTGGTAATATATTGGAGAAAATTTCATGACCTCAAATCGAAGGTGATTTAACGTTGACTGGGTATCATCTTCCTCAATCATCATAGCCCGCCAGGTTGTCAAGCATCTTCCTGGTATTTCACCACTAAAATTGTTGTGAGCTATGTCCATAATTTGAAGATTTGGCCAGGTGCCATTGATCTTGGAACATCCAATGCGTTCATAAAAATTGTTGGATCGCAAAACAAGTACACGCAATGTGGATATGGTCTTCAACAAGAAAGGAAAGATATCACTTATGTGATTGTTTCCAATGTTTAAAACCTCTAACATAGTGCAATTGGCTAGAGATTTTGGAAACTGACCTTCTATCTGATTTTCACTGAGATCTAGAGTTTTTAAACTGCAATGCCTCGGAAATTTATCAGGAATAGTGGCGGAAAGCTTGTTTCTCCTTAAATTAAGTACTGCAAGAGTCCCACTCATTGCAGTCAAGCATTTGGGAATCATGCCACTCAAAGAATTATTGGAGAGATCTAGAACCTGAAGATACGACGCATTGCATATTGATTCTGGAATGATTCCATGAAATTTATTGCTTGAAAGAGAGAGGAACACAGGGAACGTAAGGAAATCACCAATGTTAGTTGGTATGATAGAGCTGAAGTTATTTCTTGAGTAATCCAGATAAGTGGCGAATGGTGGAAGAATTGGGATTTGTCCTTGAAGCTGGTTAGAATGAAGGTCAAGCATATACAGAGTAGAAGTAAGGTTAAGTAAAGGACCTTCTAGAGTTACCAGGAAGTTGCAAGAAAGATTTAGTTTCTGAAGATGAGTGAGCTTCCAAATCCAGTTGGGTATCTCACCATGAATCTGGTTGACTGAAAGGTCCAAAATGATTAATCTAGATTGATTTCTCAAGAAATCCGGAAATGTTCTTAACTTTCCAGAAGCCAAATTCAATATGTCAATCTGAGGAAAGGAGGTAAGCGAGGAACTAGTATCATTGTAACTGATCAACAAGCTATTGTATGACAGATCGAGATTCGAAAGATTTTTGAACTGCTGTAGACCATTAAGTGGAAAGGAGCCGCTAAAGTTGTTTGAAGAAAGTGAAAGAATCTTAAGCCCTCGGAGATTAAAGATGGACATGGGTATTGGCCCTTCCAAATTGTTGCTACTCAAATCAAGGGTGTCCAGTAAGTAAGAAGAAATATCATCAAATTCAAGCAATTGACCTGATAATTCATTGTTGGAAAGCTGTAGTTTCTGCAGCAGGGGAAGAGAAAACAAGGACAACGGAATACTCCCATTAAGTCGATTGCTTCGCAAGTCAAGATTCACCAGATTAGTAAGGCTTTCCCAATGAGAGGAATCAATCTGACCTGTAAGATGATTGGAGGAAAGAATTATTTGGGTCAAATTCTTGGCCATACGGAAAAATGGAACTGAACCATTAAACTTGTTCGACGACAAGTCCAAATAAACCAACTGTGTAAGGTTTGCCATTGATTTGGGGATTGGTCCAGTGAAATTGCAACTTGTAAGTTCGATTCTGGACAGCATATTGAGGTCACCAATCGAGTCCGGCAATAACCCTGAAAAATTTGTCAGTGTGAGAACTAGGGACCGAAGATATCCATTCTTTGGAAATTCTGGTAAGGAACCATGAAGTACGTTATTCGATAGATCAATAGTCTGTAGTGTAGGCACCTGGAAGATCTTCTTTGGAAATTTACCATATAGTCCAGAACCACTGAGGCGCAGAGAAGTCAAATTTGTGAAGTTCGAGAAGAATTCTGGAACTGGAGAAGACAAATTATTATTGTCTAGATTAATAACTGAGAGGGAGTGAAGGTTCAGCAATGAAGAATCAATAGGGCCTGAAAGAGTACAACTGGACAAGCTCAACACCTTCAGCTTTGGCAGGGAAGATGATATTGCCTTGCACCAGTCAGCCCCCTGTGCTGATATGTTTACACCATCAAGGTGAAGTTCAATAAGCTCTGAAAGGTTCCCAATGAGCAAATTCAAATTTGGGTTCTCAAGTTTCAGTGGAATCCCGGATGAGTAAATGGGGCTAGTAGATAAATCAAGAATTACCAACCTTGTCAAGTGCGAAATCTCAATTGGAACCTGCCCTGCAAAGCCAGTATTTGTCAAATTCAAGTTACTCAAACTGGTTAGCTCGCCAAACTTGGATGGAATCTGAGCCAAATTGAAGTTGTTATAAGCCAAATTCAGGTTCTCAATGTACTGCAGGCTGAAAAGGGTAGAATTCTCAAGTCCCCCCGAAATTGATTCCCTGCTTAAGTCGAGATGGGTAACACAACCCTCTTTGCAGGACACACCTTCCCAAGAACAGTAATCTGAGCCATTATTCCACTTCACAAGCTTTGTAGATGATGCAGAATTAAATTGGAGGGTGTTCTTCAGTTGGAGCAACAAAGATAGCTGAGTAGTGGGACATTGGCTAGAGACCACAAATACATGGAGGCTGAGTGAAACATAGAAAATGGGCATTAAGAACAGCCATGACAGCAGTGGAATTCTCATTGCAAGCTCTGATATGTGACACCAACACAATAAACAACAGAATAGGCGTAGGATATTCACAATGGTTTCATCCGTCTGCTGATGGGTTTTAGGGTCGCTGAGGAGGGAAAGTGGAGAGTAATGGATGTGGTAGCTTTAATATGATGGAATTGGTAAAGGCCTCCATTAGATTTGTCATTAATTGGCTTGACTTTGAAGTCTTCTCCCATCTATCTATTTATAACCAAGAAAAATGGGACAGAAGGAAATGGGGGTGGGGCTGCACTTGATTGACTTGTTTTCTCAGTGTAAGCAAGTGGGGGAAGAGACCATGAAATTTCACCCTACAACCATGAGAGGCAAGTGGAAGAAAGTGAATGATAAGTCACACTCACACCTCTGTTCTCTGGGGTTCCCCGTAAATGTTCATGTTGATTTTCTGGGTTGGAAGAGGACTTCTAAAGCTAGAAGACAATTCATGAAACCAAAATTGGGTCAATCCTCATCCATATTTTGGATGGAGAAATTGCATTGCCATGCCCTGCTCGGTTTTCTGTAATTTGTGAATGTGCTGCGTGGTTAAAAAATTAGGATGAAAAGGAAAAGGAGCTAAACGATACATATTAATTGCAATTACTTGTATGAAAAACATTAAGTCTCAGGTCAACCAAGTCATGTGATTGTAGTAACTCCAGCGATGATTTATGTATCAATGTCTGTAGTTGTGGAAAATTTGTGCGGCTACACCTTTACTTCCATATATGAGATAGTGGTGTAACTGACTGAGATTGATACCGAGGAATTGGAAGATTTCTGTAGAGGATTGACCCAGTGACTTGTGTATGCCTCTTTGAGGCATTTGGTAGATTAGATGTAGTGCCTTTGATTGATTTAGTAAAATCAGCTATGTTTTTCATTTCTCCTTTTTACCTGCAGGGTTAATGGTGCTACCTCACACATGAAGATGCTGAGGAAATTTTGAACCAAAGAGCAGTATTGCTAATTGAACAAAAAAGAAAGCAGTATTGCTAATGGACCCAAAAAAGAGAGCAGCATTGTTCCAATAATTTTTCCTTATTGGCGTGCTTTGGGGTTCCTATTAACACAGACAGTGGCCATTGATCAAGAATAAGAAGAAATGAGCAAAGTTATTAATGTGGAAACACTTTTCGTTGGCTCGACTTTGAAGTCTTTTTCCTGTGCTTCTGAAAGCAGGGGACAGACGAAAAAGGAGACTGCTTTATTGACCGACTAAGGTGACGAATCCAAAAGAAAGCAACTCAGTTTATCAATGCCACAGCTAATCTTGACAAAATATTACCATGGTTGGAGTTGATAGGAGAATATTTCGTTTTGTCTTGTTTAAGAATTAACAATCATGATCGGAGAAGCAGGGCATTTCCAATTAGCTGTTAATTTCGTAGTATTTATCTGCATTCATATCCTCTAAACTACATGAATATATTCCAATGTGACTAGGGAAAGTTTCTCTTCCACGTGTCACATGCACATTTCTTATTTCCTGCCATCTAAATTCTCGAATCGGTGCGGAACAAATTTCCGGTGGAGTACAATTTTCCTGGCAATAAAAGCTCCTTCATTTAGAAGAAGAAACTGTTGGCGTTGAACATTTGAAGTGACAGTCTCGAGCCAGAGGAGCTCCTGGAACAGTAGATTACAAAATATGGACTTGGACATTAATGAAACATCCAAAGGTACGCCCTCTTGCGAAAACTCTGCGTTTTATGGTTTTGGGTTGTCCCCTTACATGATCAGAGAACCTGTATACGCTTTTAACATTGCCGAAATTCATGTGTTAGCAGGCAAAAAAAAGTTAGCAAAACCCATCGTCGTAATATTGGTGGGTGCACCTGGGAGTGGCAAGTCCACCTTCTGTGAGCATGTTATGGGTTCCTCTACACGTCCGTGGGTTCGCGTCTGCCAGGTGTCACTCTCTGTCTCTCTGTCTTATGTTGAGTATAATGTATTCGATGAAATGCGTCAGTGTGTACCGAATCACTATTTTGAGGACTTAATCTGATATTCATGAGTACTGTTTATTTGGCTTTTTGTTTCCTGTTGGTTAGACTTGCCTTTCTTGTGTTTTGTAGGACACTATCAAAGGTGGTAAAGCTGGAACTAAAGCCCAGTGTATAGAGAGTGCAATCGGTGCATTGAAGGACGGAAAGAGTGTGTTTATAGATAGGTGCAATCTGGAGAAAGAACAGCGGGATGAGTTTGTGAAGCTTGGTGGACCCCAGGTTGATGTTCATGCTGTGGTGCTTGATCTTCCTGCCAAGCTTTGTATATCGCGGTCTGTGAAGCGAATGGGCCATGAAGGAAACTTGCAAGGCGGAAGAGCTGCTGCAGTTGTGAATAAAATGCTGCAAAAGAAAGAACTGCCTAAACTGAGTGAAGGGTTTTGTAGAATCACCTTTTGCCAGAATGAGAATGATGTTCAATCTGCTGTTGGTGCATATAGTGGACTTGGTCCGTTGGATATGCTTCCCCATGGCTCTTTTGGGCAGAAGAACCCAGGTGCGACAATTCAACTTGGTATAATGAAGTTCTTAAAGAAAACAGATGTTCCTGCGAATGCTGAATCGATTTCAAAGAGTGTTGGGGGTTCTGATGCTCCTCAAATTACTGAGAAAAAGGATACTTGCTCGACAGGAACAGGTTCATTATCTGAAAATGTTGGTATGGACTTAGTGGAAGGTAAAGAGCCAGTCGCAGGCTCCATGGGTGGTGATGTTTCTCTTAATGATGCTGCCACACTGGCATTTCCATCTATTTCAACAGCAGATTTTCAATTTGACCTGGAGAAGGCATCTGACATTATTGTTGAGAAAGTTACGGAGTTTGTGAATAAGCTTGGAAATGCTAGGCTAGTTTTAGTGGACTTGAGTCATAAATCAAAGATTTTGTCTTTGGTAAGGGGTAAAGCTTCACAGAAAAACATTGATTCCAACAAGTTCTTCACATTTGTAGGAGATATCACTCAACTTTATTCAAAAGGAGGTTTACGCTGCAATGTCATAGCCAATGCTGCTAATTGGTAAGCCTTCTTAGGAATGCTGTGTATCTAAAATAGATGCGACTCTGTCCAACCAAACATGGTGTATAGAATTATGCTGAATTGGGATTACTTCTGTTGCCCACTCAGTTGTAATGTAAAGTTGGATATGTCTTTCTTCACCACTATTACCTTTATGAATATAGTTAATGCCATATATAAAGTAGATAAAAAACGATTATTCTGGTGCAGGCGACTTAAACCTGGAGGTGGAGGTGTCAATGCTGCAATCTTCAGTGCTGCAGGTCCAGCCCTAGAGGTTGCAACCAAAGAAAAAGCCAAATCTCTGCTTCCTGGGAATTCTGTGGTCATTCCTCTCCCTTCAACTTCTCCCTTGTTTTGTAAGGAAGGAGTAACCCATGTCATACATGTTCTTGGACCCAACATGAACCCACAGAGACCAAATTGTCTCAACAATGACTATAGTAAAGGTTGCAAAATTCTGAGTGAGGCTTACACTTCGCTTTTTGAAGGTTTTGCATCAATTGTGAAGACCCAAGAAAAGTTACCCAAGGGAAGCATTGAAAACTTTCAGTCACAGCTGTCAGAGTCACAAGATCACCCTGAGGGTGCCACTAGAAATCAGTCTGCAAACATTGATCAAAAGATTAAGAGAGATGGTCTTGATAAATCTGAGAGGAGCAAAAGGAGTAAAGTATATGAGGATGAAACTGGGGATGGCTCTGGTTCAAATGCTGGAAAGGTGAACCAGAGCAACAAGAAGCCAGATGGAAGCAAGACTAAATCCTGGGGGTCATGGGCTCAGGCTCTTTACAACATTGCCATGAACCCAGAGAAGCAGAGGGATTCTTTACTAGAGATATCATGTGATGTTGTTGTACTAAATGATCTTTTTTCAAAGGTAAGTCACACCTATTATGTTCTTTACCATCCTCTTATATGTTTTAGTTGATTGAAAAATTTTGGAATTTTGCAGGCACAAAGGCATCTTCTGGTGGTAGCACGATATGATGGTCTCAATTGCCTTGCAGATGTAGGTAAAGAACACCTTCAGTTGTTAAGGACAATGCATGCTGTTGGTTTGAAGTGGGCTGAGAAGTTCTTGCATGATGATTCATCACTAGTCTTTCGCCTTGGATATCACTCGGTATGCATGATACTTGGCTGACAACTCATTGTTATTTCTCCAACAGTCTTTTGAAACCGTTTTGCCTTGACCTGGTTGCTAAAGGGTTGGTTGGGTTAGTACAGAGAAAATAATGTTTTATATCAGATTAGGTGTAAATGATAGAAGTAACTCTTTAGTGTTGGGCAGGAATTTCTTTATGGAAATCATGAGTGCCATCGTAGTTGGCACTATTAGAAATGTGCCTTCTCCTCCATCATTTTTCCATCTCTATTGAGAATAACATTAACCTATGCCTTGAACCCTTGAACATACTTCTGTAGCAAAGTAGGAACCAAAAGATATGAAATAAGCGAAAATATTACTGATAGCCCAATTAGGGAGGTGAAAAGTGAGACTGCCTAATAAGCATTTTGGGTTGTCTTTTGTTGCAGGCCCCATCAATGAGACAGCTGCACCTACATGTTATCAGCCAGGACTTTGATTCTACCCATTTGAAGAATAAGAAACATTGGAACTCCTTCACTACTGCCTTCTTCCGAGACTCTGTGGATGTGATAGAGGAAGTCAGTAGCGATGGAAAAGCAAAACTTAAAGAGGAAGATAGCCTGTTGTCTATGGAGTTACGATGTCACCGATGTAGAAGTGCTCACCCCAACATACCCCGATTAAAAGCGCACATTAGCAACTGTCGTGCCCCCTTTCCCACCACCCTACTCCAAAATGGTCGTCTAGTGCTTGCACAAAGCAATGTTAGCTTTGATCCGTAGGTGTACAAGCCACAGTATCTCATTGAAATTTTGTTGTGTATAAATATAAACAAAAGCTCTTTGATGGCCCAACCGGGTACCGGTAATGAGAGCCTTAGTATGGCTTTTCATGATTTTTAATTCTCACAAGTTTGCTTTTTTCTGTGGAGGTTGGTGGTAGCAAACTGCTTTCTAATCGAGGACTCGCAAATGGAAATTGCTATTTCACTGGATATATTCGAAATAAAGAACATCTGGCTACATAATAATTGAAAGGCGAAGATTTTTGTAGTTCTTGTAAACTAATTTAAATAGTAAAAACAATATAAATTCAAGTATTCAAACAGTTTTGTTACAGTTTTAATAATATAATTTGAAGTCGGCATAGGATTCTAGTTTCAAGTCTAGGATTTTCATTTTTCATTTTTAATATTCAGATTCCATTAATTGGCAGGAAAACCATCACTTGAAACATATTCAAGGTCTATTGGTTTGGTACATTAAAACAATGTAAAATTTTATCACTCCTCTCTGTCCTTTCCTTATTATAATTCACAGAATATTCCGCAACAACATCGAGACCAATCCATCTGTGCAAAGTGACAACGACCGAGCAATTATAGAACGAGACGACACGCATTTAAAAATTAAAAGATTTTTATAGATTGACGGTTCAAGTCAACCAATGCTGGCAGATGATGACAAAATGGATTAACAACGTTGTTCAACACATGGATTTATCATCACAAACGTGTTGAGCTTCACAATTCATTTGGAATCACACCAATATATTAAAGAGGGCTGAAGATACTCTCATGTTCAGAGGGGATATCCACAGAAACCAAGGAAATACTCGATTTATAAAAACAAAAACAACGTTTGCAGGAAAAACATTCGAAACCCTCCACAAGAATAGCTCAAGTCTAAACTCCAATAATGAGGCCATGAGATGAATGAGTTTACTGAGGGTTGGGTGGGCGGCTGTTGGCAGCAGAGACCCTAGAACCCCACTCAAGCAGCTCTTTGCTGGTATCGTCCTTGTGAACAATCACCTCAATGAAGCACAAGCAATCCTTCTTGGCCCCAGTTGCAGTCTCAATTGCTTCAATAAGATCCTCTTCACAACGGACCTGCAAGAACAAAATTCATTAACAAGGAGCTTTATATCCAAAAACACCCTTAATTAGTAGACTTCAGGCAGTAAAACAAAACGCGTTCTAACTGACCTTGGTTGTCCAGCACTTGCCCTCCCCATTGTGGATGGCATCAATTAGTCCGGTATAGTTCCAATTCTTGATCACATTGTATGGTCCATCATGGATCTCCACTTCAATGGTGTATCCACCATTGTTTATCAGGAAAATGATGTTCCTCTGCCCATTTCGCAGCATTGTTGACACATCTTGGGCAGTCACCTATTAGGGGCATACAACAAGAAAATGCATAACAAATGAATGTAGGAAAATTATAGTGCTTCTGCTTGACTTTTGTGACTACATTGGAGTGATTTGAAGATACTTTTTCAGAGACTAATGATTCTTGATATTGATGAGATGTATGCTTCAAAATCACGTCAATGTAAACCATATAAATTTATTCAGCTAAATGCTAGAGAGAAAGCAACCAAATGGTACCTGGAAGCTCCCATCACCAATGAAAGAAAGCACTCGCTTCTCAGGCACAGCCTGAGCATACCCAAGAGTTGCTCCAACTGACCAACCAATTGATCCATATTGCATTTGGAACTCATACCTGCAAACCCAATTTCAAAATTCCAATTAAAACCATAAACCTGACATAGAAACAAGCATCAAAAAGACCAATCTGAGAGAATCTCTCCATGGCTTACCCGCAAGCGGGTGGCAATTTCAGTTTCTGGCAGTTAAACCATGAGTCCCCTGTCTCAGCAATCACAGCTGTTTCACCTGACAACATCTTTTGAACATGTTGGAACAGAACATTAACCCTCAAAGGTTCTTTTGGTGCCGACTTCAAAGGGTGGCCCTCAGGAACAAAGATCCTCTGGTAGTTCTCATGAGCAGTGGTGTTGCGTTTGAGCCTCTTTGCTAGAGCTATGAAGAAATCCTTCATGAGAACACAACCAAATGCAGGCCCATTTGCTATTGTCACGCGATCGGGTTGGACGATGATTGCCTTCTCTTTCTTGAGCAGGAGTGAGTACCCAACAGAGCTGTAGTCATTGAAAATTGGTCCGGCAAACAAGTATGCATCTGCGGACTCCACAATCTCAGCACAAAAGGCAGTGCTCACAGCACCCCAATATGTCCCAATGAAATGGGGGTGGTGCTCTGGCACCAACCCCTTTGCTGAGGGCATCACAGCCAGGGGGTAACCACAAGCATCAGCCAGTTCAACAAAGGCATCGCCTGCATGTGCAACTCGAAGTTTAGGCCCACCTACCAAAACTGGTTTCACTGCCTTGTTCAAAAACTCTGCAGTGGCCTCCACTGCAGCCTCTAATCCCCATTTATTGCTCAATCTGTACAACAAAACAAACAAATAAATAAATCTCACAGTTTAAAGGCCACAAACTTTAATAAACACTTCAATCAAAGGAATCAGAAGGCCCAAAATTTACCTGGGTGACAATGAAAATGGAACTGGTTCACGGCTGAAAGTAGGATGAGGAACCCCAGCCAAGTTACAGCTAATGCTGATATAAACAGGTTTTCTTTCCTTCAATGCTGTTGAAATTGCCGTATCGATCAATTCATGTGCATCCTCCAGATTATTAACCACGGCCTAGTAAAACCCACATACCGAAATTAGCAAACTTCGAAAAAAAACACATTGAGAAGGTACAAAAGCACACATTAACTTAACAAAATCAGTACTATGAATCTCTAACCAAATCCATTAAAACCCAATTACAATAATTAAAACTAAACCACAACAATAAATAAATAAACCAAACTAATTAAATATCATACAAACCTGAAAGCAAGTGACGGTCTGAAAGCACCGAAGCTCTTGGCTAAAATCAGGCGACCCAATAGTATGGTGAAGAATCCTACTGGTTCCATAGTCATTGGAGTTGGGTCCTCCAACTATACAAATCAGAGGCAAATTCTCACTGTACGCACCAGCAATAGCATTGAGCACACTGAGCCCGCCCACAGTGAAAGTAACGACACACGCGCCGACGCCACTCGAGCGCGCGTAGCCATCGGCTGCGTAGCCGGCGTTGAGTTCGTTGCAGCAGCCAATGTTTGTGAGCCCAGGCTCGGCGATGAGGTGGTCGAGGAGGGCCAAGTTAAAGTCACCGGGCACAGTGAAAACGTCCGTGACGCCGATTTGGACGAGCCGGCGAGCGAGGTGGCGACCCAGTGTGGCCTCGGACGAGTTGATCAAGGTGGAGGGGACCGAGGTGTTCTGGATGGCGGAAGCGGCGCCATTTGGTGGGCTTCCCAAGTCGTTGCTCGCGGGCTTGCACACGTCGAGTGCTCCAATCTTGGTGTCCATTGACAGCGACTTTGATGAAACACTCAGAAAAAGACAAAACAATTAAAAATCAAAACTTTGAAGTGAGAATTGGATTGCAGCGAGGAATGGGAATTGGGTCTCTCTGTTTTTGGTTTCTTGCTGAGAGGTGGTAAATGACTTTGTATGAAGGTGGGTTTATATAGTGTGGGTTTATGAATGAACGGAAGATACCAGTGAAGTTTTCATTTGCAACATCTTCTTTTAGGTTTGAATTGGGTTGAACATGTCATATGGTACAAAAACATTGCACGTACGTAATATGCATGTTTGTGTGTTTTTTTAAATCTTTTTTTATAAGAAAAGAAGCCTGGTTTTGCATGGCTCAGTGGCAAAATCAAATACACTTTACAATTCCTATTACGGTACCTCGCTTGAAAGTTTAAATATTGTGGACATAAGGTAGACAACATGGTCAAAAGATGTAAAAGATGAACAAAGTTTGGCTTACATGATAAATGATCGGCATACTAATAAAACCCATACTAAAATTTTGGGGTATTTTGATGACGATACCCCACTTCCTTTCAATTTAGATTAATACCGACTGCATATATAATTTTTGATTGAGGTCCAGTTTTAATTTGCCATATCAGATTCAAATGGCCACATCAGATTCATAAACCACATCAGTATGAATTTTCCAATTGAGTTACTATTAATTACATTGGCTACCATTATAATAATTTTTTTTATCCCTTATTTTTCCTTTTATCCCTACATATCAGGCTGCCATCAAAATTATAAATTTCGCTTATCTAAGACATTTTGATTGAGTTTTTTGAATTTCAAATTCTACAACTACAACCCATAGATTTCTATGGCTTGGTGTTTGAACCCATTTTTTCTTGGATGCCTAAACTATCAGTTAGATGGTTTAGCGAGGCAAGGATTGGAACCAGGAGAGGGGGTGGGGCAGTGGGTACACCCTTGCTGTAAGGGTATGTACCAATTTCATTTTTTACATTTGCTATTGTTCTCATATATGGTTGATTGGTTTTGCAGCTAGTGTATATCAATTTATATTTGTCCCATATTTTTTAATTTATCAATTAATATCTAAAATATTAAACTGAAGGAGTACCTCAGTAAATTAATAAAAATTTCATTACTAGTCTTGGTATACCCATCACCTTGTACCCAAAATAAAAATTGAAGGTGTACCCATCACCTAATACCCAACAATTTGAAAGTGTACCCATCACAATGTACCCAACAATATCACCTTGTACCCAACAATTTGAAGGTGTACCCATCATCTTGTACCTAACAATATCACCTTGTGCTATGTACCCAACAATATCACCTTGTGCCCAACAATTTGAAGGTGTACCTAACAATTTGAATATATTGTTTAGAATTAACAAACAATGTACAGTTACTTTGAACTAAACATTCAACCCAAGAAAGAAGAAGAAATCCATAAAAAAATAAATAAACAATAAACTGAAATCCATATAAAAGCAAACTTTCCAAAACGCTAAAAAAATGGCAAATGGAGATACAAAGCACAGAAGAACGATGGAAAATATAGAAGCAATAACAGAAGAATAATGGCAAATGGAGATGAAAAGCACAGAAGAATAATAGGAGAAAAACCTTAGGCAAAAACGTATGTGCCCTAAAAGATTAGATAGAGACCTATCACATTTAAAAATCAAAATAGTTGATCTAATTGTAAGAAAGGTTATTTCTGTCATTGAACATATATAATTTCAAATAGTTGACATGTCAAATTTTTTATTTTTTAAAAATGTAAATTATAATTTCTTGGGTTGGATGTTAGTTTAACGTAACTGTGCATGGTCTGTGAATTCTAAACAATATATTCAAACTTGTTGATCTGGTTTATGCTATGTCAACTCTATTAACAATGTAATTGGGTGTGCCTGGGGAAAAGAACAAGGAAGTCTTTCTATGGTTTCTTTTTTTGGTCCTTGTTGCGTGCTAATTGATCTGGTTTATGTTATGTCAACTCTATTAACAATTTAATTAGGTGTGCCTGGGGAAAAGAGCAAGAAGTCTTGCTATGTTTGCTTTTTTTGTCCTTCTCTAATGTTCTGAAGGCTCACTGCCAAGTTGTTAATCACAAACGCATCATAAGGCTGCAAGCGCTTATCCACGGGCATTAGGAGAGAGGCTATTTCTATTTTATGCTGCATTCATGGGATTTTTAAGTTACAGGCATTGTATCGTGGTCTAAAGGTAAGCGTTGCGTGCTAAAACCCGCTGAGGCTGGTGGTGGCCAAATATGTGGTATAAACTTATCACTTAAGTAGGGTTAAGAGATACATCATAATTGGTTTTACAAGAAAAATTAGAAATATATCTATTGTTGGGTACAAGGTGATGGGTACACCTTCAAATTGTTGGGTACAAGGCGAGAAGGACAGGGCCATGTGCGTGATATGATGACATGACATGCTACAAGAGAAAATGAGAAGAGCAGGAGAAATTCTAGCTAGAGGCTTGAAGTGAGTCATAAAGATGAGTTACTGATCTTTCACGTGCATAACTTTAACACGATATATATAGTAGGAATCTATAAAATTTAGGGGTCGTCAACATTTTCGGTTTTTAAGGCAATCGACTACTTTGCCTACTAGGGGCACTTCTAGAAGAGAAGATCTAGTAAGGGTTGGGTGGGCGGCTACCGGCAGCAGCCACCCTCGAACCCCATTCAAGCAGCTCTTTGCTGGTATCGTCCTTGTGAACTATCACCTCAATGAAGCAGAAGCAATCCTTCTTCGCCTCTGTTGCACTCTCTATTGCCTCAATTAGCTCCTCCTCACAACGCACCTGCATGATTAATAAGCTCATTACCAAGGCAGGCAAGATTAATAAGTTCATTAATTATCAAGGAGCTAGTGTTATGATCCACTTAGACTCACGTACCTTGGTTGTCCAACACTTGCCGTCCCCATTGTGGATGGCATCAACCAGTCCAGCGTAGTCCCAGTTCTTGATCACATTGCATGTATGGTCCATCATGGATCTCCACTACAGTGGTGTACCCACCATTGTTGATCAGGAAAATGATGCTCCTTTGCTTGTTTCGCAGCATTGTCGACACATCTTGGGCAGTCATCTATTGGGCATACATACCACACATACAAGAAGAAAACAGGAATATGATTAATTAAACACAATATTTGAACTAATTTACCAATTAATTGATGAAATTTTATGGTTGTGCTACTGCTTGGCTTGAATCAATTAAAATATTACGTGGTATATAGAGAAACGGGTGCAAACCCACCTGGAAGCTCCCAACACCAATGACAGCAATCACTCGCTTTGTAGGTGCAATTAGGGAGCTGAAAAGTCAGACTGCCTAATAAGCATTTTGGGTTGTCTTCTGTTGCAGGCCCCATCAATGAGACAGCTGCACCTACATGTTATCAGCCAGGACTTTGATTCTACCCATTTGAAGAATAAGAAACATTGGAACTCCTTTACTACTGCCTTCATTCCGAGACTCTGTGGATGTGATAGAGGAAGTCAGCAGCGATGGAAAAGCAAAACTTAAAGAGGAAGATAGCCTGTTGTCTATGGAGTTACGATGTCACCGATGTAGAAGTGCTCACCCCAACATACCCCGATTAAAAGCGCACATAAGCAACTGTCGTGCCCCCTTTCCCACCACCCTACTCCAAAATGGTCGTCTGGTGCTTGCACAAAGCAATGTTAGCTTTGATCCGTAGGTGTACAAGCCACAGTATCTCATTGAAATTTTGTTGTGTATAAATATAAACAAAAGCTCTCTGATGGCCCAACCGGGTACCGGTAATGAGATCCTTGGTATGGCTTTTCATGATTCTGAATTCTCACAAGTGCTTTCTAATCGAGGACTCGCAAATGGAAATTGCTATTTCACAGGATATATTCGAGCTAAAGAAAATCTGGCTACATAATAATTGAAAGGCTAGTATTTTTGTAGTTCTTGTATACATAAAAATTCAAGTATTCAAAAATTTTTGTTACAGTTTAATAATATAATTTGAAGTGGACATAGGATTCTAGTTTCGAGTCTAGGATTTTCATTTTTCTTTTTTTATATTCATATTCCATGAATCGTGGACTTTAATTATTGGCAAGAAATCCATCACTTAACACATCTTCAAGGCCTACTGGCTAGTCTGGTTTAGTACATTAGAAAAATGTAAAATTTTATCACTCCTCTCTGTCCTTTCCTTATTATAATTCATAGAATATTCCGCAACACCATCGAGACCAATCCATCTGTGCAAAGTGACAATGACCGAGCAATTATAGGACGAGACGACACACATTTAAAAATTAAAAGATTTTTATAGATTGACGGTTCAAGTCAACCAATGCTGGCAGATGATGACAAAATGGATTAACAACGTTGTTCAACACATGGATTTATCATCACAAACGTGTTGAGCTTCACAATTCATTTGGAATCACACCAATATATTAAAGAGGGCTGAAGATACTCTCATGTTCAGAGGGGATAGCCACAGAAACCAAGGAAATACTCGATTTATAAAAACAAAAACAACGTTTGCAGGAAAAACATTCGAAACCCTCCACAAGAATAGCTCAAGTTTAAACTCCAATAATGAGGCCATGTGATGAATGAGTTTACTGAGGGTTGGGTGGGCGGCTGCTGGCAGCAGAGACCCTAGTGCCCCACTCAAGCAGCTCTTTGCTGGTATCGTCCTTGTGAACAATCACCTCAATGAAGCACAAGCAATCCCTCTTGGCCCCAGTTGCAGTCTCAATTGCTTCAATAAGATCCTCTTCACAACGGACCTGCAAGAACAAAATTCATTAACAAGGAGCATTATATCCAAGAAAAGCCTTAATTAGTAGATTAAGGCAGTAAAACAAATCGCGTTCTAACTGACCTTGGTTGTCCAGCACTTGCCCTCCCCATTGTGGATGGCATCAATGAGTCCAGTATAGTTCCAATTCTTGATCACATTGTATGGTCCATCATGGATCTCCACTTCAATGGTGTATCCACCATTGTTTATCAGGAAAATGATGTTCCTCTGCCCATTTCGCAGCATTGTTGACACATCTTGGGCAGTCACCTATTAGGGGCATACAACAAGAAAAGGCATAAACAAATGAATGTAGGAAAATTATGGTGCTTCTGCTTGAATTTTGTGACTACATTGGAGAGTTTTGAAGATTCTTTTTCACAGAGGCTAATGATTCTTGATATTGATGAGATGTATGCTTCAAAATCACGTCAATTTAAACCATATCTTCAGCTAAATGCTAGAGAGAAAGCAACCAAATGGTACCTGGAAGCTCCCGTCACCAATGAAAGAAATCACTCGCTTCTCAGGCACAGCCTGAGCATACCCAAGAGTTGCTCCAACTGACCAACCAATTGATCCATATTGCATTTGGAACTCATACCTGAAAACCCAATTTCAAAATTCCAATTAAAATCATAAACCTGACATAGAAACAAGCATCAAAAAGACCAATCTGAGAGAATCTCTCCATGGCTTACCCGCAAGAGGGTGGCAATTTCAGTTTCTGGCAGTTAAACCATGAGCTCCCTGTCTCAGCAATCACAGCTGTTTCACCTGACAGCATCTTTTGAACATGTTGGAACAGAACATTAACCCTCAAAGGTTCTTTTGGTGCCGACTTCAAAGGGTGGCCCTCAGGAACAAAGATCCTCTGGTAGTTCTCATGAGCAGTGGTGTTGCGTTTGAGCCTCTTTGCTAGAGCTATGAAGAAATCCTTCATGAGAACACAACCAAATGCAGGCCCATTTGCTATTGTCACGCGATCGGGTTGCACGATGATTGCCTTCTCTTTATTGAGCAGGAGTGAGTACCCAACAGAGCTGTAGTCATTGAAAATTGGTCCGGCAAACTAGTATGCATCTGCGGACTCCACAATCTCAGCACAAAAGGCAGTGCTCACAGAACCCCAATATGTCCCAATGAAATGGGGGTGGTGCTCGGGCACCAGCCCCTTTGCTGAGGGCAACACAGCCAGGGGGTAACCAGAAGCATCAGCCAGTTCAACGAAGGCATCGCCTGCATGTGCAACTCGAAGTTTAGGCCCACCCACCAAAACTGGTTTCACTGCCTTGTTCAAAAACTCTGCAGTAGCCTCCACTGCAGCCTCTAGTCCCCATTTATTGCTCAATCTGTACAACAAAACAAACAAATAAATAAATCTCACAGTTTAAAGGCCACAAACTTTAATAAACACTTGAATCAAAGGAATCAGAAGGCCCAAAATTTACCTGGGTGACAAGGAAAATGGAACTGGTTCAAGGCTGAAAGTAGGATGAGGAACCCCAGCCAAGTTACAGCTAATGCTGATATAAACAGGTTTGCTTTCCTTCAATGCTGTTGAAATTGCCGTGTCGATCAATTCATGTGCATCCTCCAGATTATTAACCACGGCCTAGTCAAACCCACATACCGAAATTAGCAAACTTCGAAAAAAAACACATTAAGAAGGTACCAAAGCACGCATTAACTTTAACAAAATCAGTACTATGAATTTTTAAACAAATCCACTAAAACCCAATTACGATAATTAACACTAAACTACAACAATAAACAAAAAAACCAAACTAAATAAATATCATACTAACCTGAAAGCAAGTGACGGTCTGAAAGCACCGAAGCTCTTGGCTAAAATCAGGCAACCCAATAGTATGGTGAAGAATCCTACTGGTTCCATAGTCATTGGAGTTGGGTCCTCCAACTATACAAATCAGAGGCAAATTCTCACTGTACGCACCAGCAATAGCATTGAGCACACTAAGCCCGCCCACAGTGAAAGTAACGACACACGCGCCGACGCCACGCGAGCGCGCGTAGCCATCGGCAGCGTAGCCGGCGTTGAGTTCGTTGCAGCAGCCAATGTTTGTGAGCCCAGGCTCGGCGATGAGGTGGTCGAGGAGGGCCAAGTTAAAGTCACCGGGCACAGTGAAAACGTCGGTGACGCCGATTTGGACGAGCCGACGAGCGAGGTGGCGACCCAGTGTGGCCTCGGACGAGTTGATCAAGGTGGAGGGGACCGAGGTGTTCTGGATGGCGGAAGCGGCGCCATTTGGTGGGCTTCCCAAGTCGTTGCTCGCGGGCTTGCACACGTCGAGTGCTCCAATCTTGGTGTCCATTGACAGCGACTTTGATCAAACACTCAGAAAAAGACAAAACAATTAAAAATCAAAACTTTGAAGTGAGAATTGGATTGCAGCGAGGAATGGGAATTGGGTCTCTCTGTTTTTGGTTTCTTGCTGAGAAGTGAGAAATGACTTTGTATGAAGGTGGGTTTATATAGTGTGGGTTTATGAATGAGCGGAGGATACTAGGGGCGAGTTTTAATCGGAGACTTTTTGTGAAGGCAGTGGGTAGCAGTGGATTTCGTCTTACAGGTGTGTGGCGAGCAAGTAATATAATAATTGCTTAGTTTGGTTTAGATATTTTCCAATTAAGTATTTTTTCCTTGGGTAACAAACTATTCAATATATATGTTATATATACCACATTCCTAAGAGACATGGGTTATTAAGTTTTGCTTATAAAAACGATATGGTAAGTACAACAGTCGGTACATTTTGCTATCCATGAAATTGGTGGCCCATTGGCAAAAACCCAATGAAGTTTTCATTTGCAACATCTTTTTTTTTGGCTTGTTGAATTGGGTTGAACATGTCATATGGTACAAAAACATTGCACGTACGTAACATTGCATGTGTGTGTGTGTTTTTAAATCCTTTTTCATAAGAAAAGAAGCCTGGTTTTGCATGGCTCAGTGGCAAAATCAAATACACTTCACAATTCCTATTACCTTGCTTTAAAATTTAAATATTGTGGACATAAGGAAGACAACATGGTCAAAAGATGTAAAAGATGAACAAAGTTTGGTTTACATGATAAATGATCGGCATACAAATAACACCCATCTTAAATTTTTTTAATAAAAAAATGGAATTTCTAGGGGCAATAATGATATATAAGTGGCTGGTTTTGTTAACCATGTTTGAATTGGCGGCGGACCCCGGACGTAGTTAAAATTCGTGGTCCTAAAGAAAAGCGAGTCAAGGCCACGTCAATGTATTATAATTTATAGTATTATAATTAACTGTAAATTGTAATATAATTTCTTACCTGTTTCAAAAAACCCAAATTAAATCGTAATCTCATACCCCTTGCAGTGAGCGACACCTTGCTTTCTGATTGGTTACCTTGGCGCGTGGGCTGTAGTCATTCCTCTGATCAATTACCAAATCAAGACTAGAATAGAACATGTAAAACGTCGAGAGTTATTCGACTAAACGGCGCCGTTGCAGGTTAATACCGTGAGCAAAACCATGAATAGAGAATCCGCAGTGTGGAAAGTGAAAACCACACGAGACGAGTTGCTGGTAATTGTGAATTCCAAGTTTTGGGATGGTTCGGACGGAATCGAAATTAAGAAAGTGGGAATGGTCGGCAAGTGGTGAACATTGCACACGAATATGAGCCACGATAAACGGCACCGTATCGATACTTTAGTCAGCCTACTGCTTTCTAGTCCATTTGTCACAGACCACACATGTTAAGTGGACCTTTTTCGGTTCGTCTGATAGCGCCTGTCATGTAATTTTCTCTACAAAATTAATTTAATCGTAAATGAGCCTGATTACAGGTTGTTACATAGATATTATGTGCATGGTCTAATGCTTTATATATAACCGATAATTCCTTACAAAATTGGCGTGAGATTAGAAATATGACTTTGTTCTAATTAAGCCACTCTATCCAGCATTGGACACTCTACTCTAGTTAATCGTTACGAAGTAAGTTTTCTCGTTAAGAAAAAGGGTTGGGATTGACTAAACCAATTAGTAATGGGTAGAGAGGCTTAAGACTTTATAAACATATATGTTAAGTTCTGATTTTCTAATATGAGATATTGCTCCTCATTATTCTTAACATGCCTTCGCACATATGGGGAAATTTTGAGCCTAACATGTGAATAAATTGTATTGAATAATATGAGAGTACGTGTGGTCGTAAGGCCCTTATACGCATATAACCAAGCTCTGATAATAGAATTTGAGCATCCAATACAAAACTAATTGACAATAAGTGAAGAGGCCCATAATCTTAAATAAGCACATATATTAAGTTTTAATTTTCCGATATGAGATATTGCTTCACATTATGCCGACCATCACTTGCACTATGAAGTTTGATTAAGTAATATAAAAATACAATATATATATATAATAAATTTGGTTCTCGTGATTTTAGTCTTCAGGTTTTATTCTAACTACAAATTTGACCATTATAATTTCAAAATTCTGATTTTAGTCATGTGATTTTCGTTCGTTAACAATTTTTGTCTTTGAATATTTATACATGTCACTCTGAACTTAACATATATTCCTGTATCTTTATAAATGACCATTGAATGATCATAATTACTAAAGGACGAAAAGTCAAGAATTAAAATCAGAATTTTAAAACAACAATTATCAAATTTATTTTTAAAGTAAAACACCAAAAACATATTTAACCCATACATAGATGGTATAATCGGGATGGAAATAGGAAGCTTTATCGTGATTGGTAATGAAATGTATCAATTGGTATGATTATTTGATGAGAAGTGATGGAGAACAACGTCTGCATTGTTCCATATCACATGACCTCACTCAGTGATGTCTTTGAAGCTTTGACAGTTCATACATGTCGCTCACGCCATACAAGGAAAAACCGGACAAGACAAAAAAAACCCCAGAAAAACTCACGCGTCATGTGTAATAGTCAAATGTTCTGGACCACCAATCAGGTCGATGTTTTTCTCTAAAGAAAAACCACGAGTCTCGCGTTGTGTTTACTTAATTTGTTGATGACCGAGATAAAAATAGAAGATAATTAATTTGCTATATATATATATGTTCGTGAAATTTTCACATGGGTGATAAATAAACTGAAAATATATATATATTCGTGAAATTCCCACATGGGTGATAATATATACATATATATATATATATATATATATGTTCGTCAAAATTCCACATGGGTGATAATACATATATATATATATATATATATGAAAATTAAGAATCAAATCATCAGTTCTATACTTCTATCTTAGAAATCTCATGAGTCATGATGTTTTTTCAGGTCAATTCACGAATCATATCTTCTTTGATAATGTGAAAGCAATCAGATTAGGTTTTATTGTAATTCGATTTGGTGTGCAACTAAGCTATGATTTCTTTTATTTTTCTCTGTAATTACATCAGTCATATATGTGGCACTCCAACCCAATAATTATGTCTTTTTAAATTATTTCTTTGTATATTTAATGTGATTTTTCCATTATAAATATGAATTTATTAAAAACGAGATTAGACAATAATGAGTGAGCTAGCTAGCGCTGCTTTCTGGTTGATTGCCTTCGTGAGTGACCACAATTATTTGAATACAAAAATGACAACCGAATTACTAAATTCATTATGTAAGTAAACACTGTTGCTCTTGAGGTTAGCCAAATGGTGAAGGTAAGTGAGGTAAGGATGTTGGGAATAAATCCCCTCGCCACGACAAATATGTGATGGAAGAATAAAATACACAAGCCAATAAAAGAAAACAAGAGAGCACCAAGAATTTAACGTGGTTCGGCAAAATCCTGCCTACGTCCACGAAGAGTTTCCTTCACTATGAGAGAAATAACCTTGTACAAAAATTACACTCAAGAGTTTAATCCCAAACCCGAGCCCTTGTACCCAATAGGATACACCCCTTGTACACCCTCTCTCAACTAGAAGATTACTCTACCCAAGCCTTACCCTCTCACACACAACTCCCTTAGTGAACTCTCACACCTTGAGTTGAAGACCTTGAGAAGGCCTTGATGGCTTGATCTTAAATGCCAAGCCTCATCCTCCTTTTATAGCCATGGATGGATCCTTCTAGCAACTTGGAGAAAAGTCCACCAACTCTTGGATCCTTCTAGAAACTTGGAGAAAAGTCCACCACCCAAGCCTTGTAGAATTCTCTACAAACTTCTTGAACTTTAGCCAACTTGCACTAACTAGAAAGAAGTAGAAGATTCTAGATCTTCAATTAAACCTCTTGCACTAACTAGAAAGAAGTAGAAGATTCTAGATCTTCAATTAAACCTCTTGCACTAATTAGAAACAAGTAGAAGATTCTAGATCTTCAATTAAACCTCATGGGCTGGACCAATCCCAACAAAGGAAACTTGGATGGTTTTTTAGCACACCACATGTTTTCACTTTTCAAATGTTTTGCTTTACTATTTCACCAACTTGTAATAAATGAGTCTTCTTAACCACCTAAGCCAAAGCGATTAGAGCCAATTAATCAAGTTTCAAAACCTTTTTAGATACAAGCAGTGAATTAAAGCGTATCAATGAATAAATTGAATAAAATTCTTTCAAATCATAAATGAAATAAGAAAAATGATGCAATAGGGTTTTAGGGTTCTAAAGTTGAGGCAAAACTTTGTTAAGAAATAAACGTACATTTTGATGGGTTTTTTAATTTGGTCATGAAAACTTTTATATTTGTAATTTAATTTAAATTTCACAAAATTTTAATAAAGGTTAAATTAGTCTTTTTAAAAACTTATGTGGCAAATATATTAGATCATTTTAATAATATTAAATATAATATTGTAACTGACATAGAAACTCTATGTCATTAGAAAAAAATTAGGGCACCGTAGCAGATACAACCCAATTACAAAATGAGTCTACTACTTAACTCTCCTCGTGCGAGAAGGGCAGGGCCATGTGCGTGATATGATGACAGGACATGCTACAAGAGAAAATGATCAGAAGAGCAGGGTCAGCTTGAAATTCTAGCTAGAGGCTTGAAGAGAGTCATAAAGATGATCAGTCACTGATCTTTCACGTGCATAACTTTAACACGATATATATAGTAGGAATCTATAAAATTTAGGGGTTGTCAACATTTTCGGTTTTTAAGGCAGTCGACTACTTTGCCTACTAGGGGCACTTCTAGAAGAGAAGATCTAGTAAGGGTTGGGTGGGCGGCTACCGGCAGCAGCCACCCTCGAACCCCATTCAAGCAGCTCTTTGCTGGTATCGTCCTTGTGAACTATCACCTCAATGAAGCACAAGCAATCCTTCTTCGCCTCTGTTGCACTCTCTATTGCCTCAATTAGCTCCTCCTCACAACGCACCTGCATGATTAATAAGCTCATTACCAAGGCAGGCAAGATTAATAAGTTCATTAATTATCAAGGAGCTAGTGTTATGATCCACTTAGACTCACGTACCTTGGTTGTCCAACACTTGCCGTCCCCATTGTGGATGGCATCAACCAGTCCAGCGTAGTCCCAGTTCTTGATCACATTGTATGGTCCATCATGGATCTCCACTTCAGTGGTGTATCCACCATTGTTGATCAGGAAAATGATGCTCCTTTGCTCGTTTCGCAGCATTGTCGACACATCTTGGGCAGTCATCTATTAGGCATACATACCACACATACAAGAAGAAAACTGGAATGATTAATTAAACACAATATTTGAACTAATTTATTAATTAATTGATGAAATTTTATGGTTGTGCTACTGCTTGGCTTGAATCAATTAAAATATTACGTGGTATATAGAGAAACTGGTGCAAACCCACCTGGAAGCTCCCATCACCAATGACAGCAATCACTCGCTTTGTAGGTGCAGCCTGAGCATACCCAAGAGTTGCTCCAACTGACCAACCAATTGAACAATATAGCAATTGCAACTCATACCTGAAAACCCGGCATTATTATCAAACTTCCAACTACTCATAAATATAGAAAAACAATCTCTATCTCCATGCATGGCTTGCTTACCAGCAACCTGGCGGTAATTTAAGTTTCTGGCTATTGAACCATGAGTCCCCTGCCTCAGCAATCACAGCCGTTTGGCTTGACAACATCTTTTGGACGTGTTGGAATAGAACATTCACCCTCAAAGGTTCTTTGGGGGAATTCTTGATAGGGTGTCCCTCAGGAACAAATATTCTATGGTAATTCTCATAAGCAGTGGTGTTTCGCTTGAGCCTCTTTGCTAAAGCTTCAAGGAAATCCTTCATCACAACACAGCAATATGCAGGCCCATTTCCTATTATCACGCGATCCGGCTGCACGATGATTGCCTTCTCTTTCTTGACCAGCATTGTGTTCCCAACAGAGGTAAGATCGTCGAAGATTGGTCCAGCAAACAAGTATGCATCTGCGGATTCCACAATCTCAGCACAAAAGGCAGTGCTCACAGGACCCCAGTATGTCCCAATGAAATGCGGGTGTTGCTCCAACACAAGCCCCTTTGCTGAGGGCAGCACAGCCAGTGCGTAACCACAAGCATCAGCCAGTTCAACAAAGGCATCACCTGCATTTGCAACTCGAAGATTAGGCCCGCCTACCAGCACTGGTTTCATTGCCTTGTTCAAAAATTCTGCAGCTGCCTCCACTGCAGCCTCTAAACCCCACTGATTGCTCAATCTGTACAACAAAACAAACAAATAATTAAGTAATTAATTAAATCTCACAGTTAAAAAGTCAGCAGACTCGATCTTATGTATAAGCATGACTTAGTGAATTAAATTACCTGGGAGACAATGAAATTGGAATAGGCTCACGGCTAAAAGTAGGATGAGGAATCCCCGACAAGTTACAGCTTATGCTGATATAAACAGGCTTGCTTTCTTTCAAGGCTGTTGAAATTGCCGTATCTATCAATCCTTGTGCATCTTCTAGTTTATTTATCACAGCCTAAGAATAATTAAGCCCACATACCAAAATTAACAACCTTCTGAAGGAAAAAGTGTTTAGTTACAAGATAAAACTTTAATTTAACAAAACCTTACGTAATTAATAACTTTAATTGCATATTTCTATATAACTAAGTTTCGTCTACAGTGAAAATAAATACTTAAAGGCTTGTCAATTAGTTTGACAGAAATTTTTCAATCAGGTATTTTGTGTAACTAGTTGACGGATTAGTTAATTTGTATTACATGTAACATGACAGTTACTAATAACTTGCAAGTTGATCGAAGTGCATACATATGACGTAACGTGTACGTACCTGATAGCAAGTGACAGCCTGAAAGCATCTAAGCTCGTGGCTAAAATCGGGCAAGCCAAGAGTGTGGTGAAGAATCCTATTACTTCCGTAGTCATTGGAGTTGGGCGCTCCAACTATACAAATCACAGGCAAATTCTCGCTGTACGCACCAGCGATGGCATTGAGAACACTCAGCCCACCCACAGTGAATGTAACAGCACACGCTCCCACGCCACGCGAGCGCGCGTAGCCATCAGCCGCATAGCCGGCGTTGAGTTCGTTGCAGCAACCAATGTTGGTGAGCCCGGGCTCCGCTATGAGGTGGTCGAGGAGGGTGAGGTTAGAGTCACCGGGCACCGAGAACACGTCTGTCACGCCGATTTGGACGAGTCGGCGAGCGAGGTAGCTACCCAGTGTGGCGTCGGGAGTCTTGTTCACGGTGGAGGGGACAGGAGAACTCTCATGGATGGTTGAAATGCCGCCATTTTGTGGGCCGATTGTTGAAACGACGCCGTTTGGTGGGCTGACCAGAACGACGTCATTTCTCGCTGCCTTACACGCCGCTTCTAGTCGTGGGTTCACGTTCAGGTGTAGGGGAGAACAGTTGCGAACAGTCAAAAATCGAGGTTTGGTTGTGTTGTAGATGAGGGAGGTGGGATGAACTGGTTTTGGATGGTGGGTCTTACTCTTTGTTTTTAGTTGAGAAATGGAGGAATTCAACGGAAGCTGCATGTTTATTATGTCCATGGAAGGTAGATTAATTGATCAGACTGATGGATCCAAAATGGAGTGTTTCTGTAGTCATGACAATTGATAGTTCGTTTTATACGTGCCTTAACTAGTATTCCACAACTGTACATGAAAATTGGCAATGAGATCCTTGGTATAGTTTTTCATGATTCTCAATTCTCACAAGTTTGTTTTTTCTGGGGAGGTTGGTGGTAGTAAATTGCTTCGTCTTTGGCAACTAATTTAGATTCTAGAGAATTTTTGTTTTATAAAAATACTCAGATTCCACAAATGGCAGACTTTAAATACTATTCGCAAGAATTCCATATCACTTAACTGATAACATATATATGGAAATTGAGTACCCTTTTGACCCAATAAAAGGTTTAGTACCTTAGAAAAATATGATATTTTACTCTCCTTTCCAATAATACACTAAAAGTTCAACGACACCATTGAGACCAATCCATCCGTGCATAAGGTACAATGACCCAGCAATCATACAACAGGACACATAAGAGATATTTAAATTGACAGTTCAGGTCAAGGGTGGCAGATCGATGGCGACAAAATACCATTCATTTGGCATCACAGAAATATGTTAAAATATCATAAGATACTCTCTTGTTCAAAGGGAATATACACAGAAACCAACAAAATACTCAATTAATAAACAAATAGCTAAATTAATTAATTTGCGGAACGAATAGCGCGCGTTCAATCCATTGATGCGGGTGATCATGTGATGAGTTATGAAGAGATTGATCGAGTTTAGTGCTAAGCAGCGAGTGTTATATCCTGAACAATCACTTCAATGAAGCACAAGCAGTCCTTCTTGGCCCCAGTTGCAGTCTCTATTGCTTCAATCAGATCCTCTTCACCAACCCACCCGCAACATTAATTGATAAATTCATCAGTAATTTGTTTGCTAGTTATTTTGGGTATAGCCCTTGTACATTCTCCTGTTTGTCTGGTTTCTGTTAATAAAATTCTTCTTTGCCCAAAAAACATAAGAAAAAATCCTACTAAGTGGCTGATTTTGTAATTAATTTGCTAAATATGCACGGAAAGATTTAGGAAGTGTTGAATTATTGGAGTTGGACTTCTTTTTTTATTTTTGAAGGATAAAGGACGATTAGAATTAAGACATCTCATAAAATTGTAGCAGTGGACGTATACAAGTCAAATGTAGTTGACAATAAACAAGTATACTTGTGTTAATTATATCTTTGTTTGTCTTTTAAACTCCAAAAATAAGAAATTCAACACTACTACATTAAATTTTGAAATTTATTTATGTATGTGACATTACTCTATGAACAAACACTGCGTCACATCAATTAAGAATCTGCACTACCCTAATTTTCTCAGAAGGATTAATTGGACAAAGCTAAAATGGAAAAACCATTTGATTCTTTATTTCAAATTAACTCATTATATATAAATATATCCAAGGAGTTAAATTTTAGTTTTGTGAAAATTTTCGATGGAAGTTTCGACGGAAATTTTGATGGAAATTTCGAGAAAATTTCGATTTCACTAGGGTTTTGAGAGAAATAACGAAAATTACTATTAAAATACAGAAATTTTAAATGAAACTTTGCTATAAGTTTATTTAATATATAATCTACTATATTGATAAAAAAAATATTGAAGAAACTAAATTTTATAATAAGTTTCATGTGTTAAGGTGATTATAATGCGCGCTGTAGACAAATATACAGTTAAATAAAATTAGTATAATTAATAAATGAAATTAGTATATTATTTATATTTTTTATAATAAGGTATAAGATATTAGAGATTTAGGCCTTTTAGGGTATTTTTAATTATTTTTTGTATAGAAATATATGATTTAGAAATTAAAAAAACAGCAAATTTTTTTAAACCCCCTAATTACCAAAAAAATTTTCTAAGCCCCCACCTATTTAGAAACTCTCCCAAAACCCCCTAAAACTTATAATGCCTCTTTTGCCCTTCTGACATATTCTGACGCGCGCTGACACGGACTGACGCGCACTGACACGCTCTGACACGTGCGCTGACACGGACTGACGCGCGCCC